>JAJMHT010000274.1:0-12005 GCA_030583145.1 Metschnikowia vanudenii
GTTAGCGTGTATTAGTAGGGTTCTTAAACCTAAACTAGCTTACTGTTCGACTACGTTCGATATTCCACGTTCCGAGGAATAGCACTCGGCGAGCAGGGTCGTGCGGATTACCATCCACACTCCCATATGCACTACCTCGTGCCTACTTCCGCACGGCGGCCAGGTCTAGAACCTGGGTCGTGATCACTTCGTAACATTTTTTTAACCCTATTTCAAATATGGAGCAATTTTAAAATAATTAAACGTCAAGAAAAAATACAAAAACACATCTTTTCTTTGCAGAAAAAAAACTCACTACATTATGCAACATCCTTCCTTCTAATATATTCTCCAAATTTCCCCAAAAACTACAAAGCCCTAAAAGATTCTACCGGAAATGCCTCCATTAGTGTCCCCATGGCTGCCCCATGGCTGCCCCATGGTTGCGGAGCCTGGGGCCGCGTATCTGTCAAAGTTCTTCGCAGCAATCGCTTTCGATGCACGCACAGGGTCTGGATAGCACGAGTCCTTGCAACCGGCATTTAACCTGAGACAAAATTAACAGATCCTACCCAAGCCATTACTCATTCAACCAACTCCACATATACCCGGGTTGTATAAATAGGCGCGGTTTGGCTTCAAAAAATCACATCATAAAATTCAACCACATAATAAAATTATCGAAAAACAGAACCGAACCGAACCAAACCAAACCAAACCAAACCAAACAAACAAATACTCCCCCGAACAAAAGAACTTTCCCTACCCACCGCACCTGTTGCAGATGGTGGCCCCCCTAATACACAGATCGCTCCACAGCGTTTATTTGGGCCAAACGATCCGGCTAGAGATCGAATACTCCCCATGTGCGTCGGCGGAACAATACTTTGGCGTTCCTCCGCAAGATTTGTGGCTCCGAGTCCGAAATACCGAGCCGTTGGCCTTCCGAGCAGCCTATGTGGCAGGGCCGTATTCCTTGTACGTGGACTGCCGGCCGCATGAGTATTCTGTGTCGAAGAAATCGTTTATCACGGCCGAGCAGCCTGTGTTCGAGCCCCAGCTACATCCGGGCCAGACCTTCTACGCCGAGCTCTCGTGCCACATCTACAAACCGTCATACAAGTGGTTGGTGGATGTTAGTTCGCAAATGCTCTTCAGTCTATCGCAAGAAATCAATTTCGAGGTATGTATTTCCACAGACCGGGAAATGCATGAGCACCTCATCCCCACGCCGTGCACACTGCTTAATGTCGACGTGCACGACACTCTAGACTTGTGGAACTTGCCCTTACCGGACCAGTCGCAGCCCATCCACCTTGTTATTCTTACCCATGGACTCCACTCCAATGTGTCGGCAGACATGTTGTTTTTGAAGGAGATGATTGATGCCTCTAACGAAAATGTCGTCGTGAAGGGATTCTTTGGTAACGCATGTAAAACCGAGCGAGGAATTAAGTACTTGGGAAGCCGGGTGGCCGAATACGTGATCGATCTACTTTCAAACGAAAGTCTTCACACCACATCGAAAATCTCCTTTGTGGGCCACTCTTTGGGCGGCCTCGTGCAAACATTTGCCATTGCATACCTAGAAACGAACTACCCCTGGTTCTTCCACCGTCTCCAGCCCATAAACTTTATCACCTTAGCTTCACCCATGCTTGGTGTGGTTCATGAGAACCCCGCATACGTCAAAATCGCTCTCCTGGCCGGTATAGCTGGGAGAACGGGGCACGACTTGGGTCTACAGTTCACCGAGAAAGACGACAAGCCCCTATTGCTATTGCTACCTTCGGGTCCTACCCACAGAATCCTCAAAAGATTTGTTCGCAGGACCGCTTATGCAAATGCTTTTAATGACGGCATTGTGCCTTTGCGTACTTCGGCCTTGTTGTACTTAGACTACAAGGGGTTGTCTAGTTTGCAGGTTGATGAGGGCCCTTATAAGCTACAAGATGAGAGCCCACCTAAGTTACAGGGTGAGGGCCCGTCGTTACAGAAGTCGTTATCCTTACAACCAACCGAGTCATCAAAAGTACAGTCAGCAAAGATTCCTCGCGATTTGCCCGACACCCGCAATGAATCGTCAACACTGCCTTTTCTGGCGGTCTTTTCATTCTTCTTGCCTCATAAACAAAGACCAGCCGAGGATGATGGCGTCGCCAATGCAGAAACAAAGGAGCACGGTGTTACTGAGCCCTTGAATAAGATCCATAAACCGTCTGTGTTTGAGAGTGCCACTTCAATTCTTCTACCACCATTGCCTCCAATGAAGTACATCACAGACCCAGAGTCTCGAGAAAACGTCATTTTACACGACAGAATGTACACAGAAGAAGATATCCCCCCTCCACGCCAAAATTCGAATGGAAATCCTACGATAAGCACGGAGAGGAAGGGGGCCCAAGAAATAATCCGCAGCAACACAGAAGCGGCACCCATGGGTATGATGCAGAAGATTTCGACCAAAAGCGAAGAGATTAAGCAATTATTGATGGGCACGATGACTGAGCATTATGAAGAAGAGATAGCTCGCGAATACCACAAGCAGATGCTGTGGAGGAAGGTTCTAGTGAACCTCAAGCCAGATGCCCACAACAACATAGTGGTGAGACGAAGATTCGCCAACGCTTTTGGGTGGCCCATCATTGAGCACTTGGCGGCCAATCATTTTGGAGTTGCCGAGGATGAAGAGACAGCACTCACAAAGGAAGATAGTTTAGACGTGAGTGCAGACGGGGCAGAGCTTACGAAAATCCTCTCGATGGATGCTATCAAGAGAGAGAACGCCGAGCTTGATAGACATCCCATTCTAGATGGGGAACACTCTTGGATTCAGATAAAGGAACATAGTGAAACTTTTGACGGGCCTGCTGGAATCTTCCAAGGGTTGAGCGAGCGGGTTTTGAGATTCAAGCAGGATTGGCAAACCCACGGGCTAAAGGCATTTGGAGCAAAGGCTGATGATATTCCTGCAGAGCCAGCGTCCAAAGATTTTCGGGTCATGGAAGATTTTCTATAAGGCACAAAGGTTATTGGAGAATCAACCAACAAAAGAGTTCTATGATACCGTTGAGGAACCAAGTTTAGACAAGAAAGACGGCAAAGCTAAAAAACTTCCCAAATCAATGATTAATTAAGCGTTTACATTCAGTACGTGTTGTATTTAAACCAGCGTTCTGCACAACTGGGGGTGTATGCGTTCAACCTGGGACGCCATACCCACTTGTGGATTTGGTCTCTTGATCCACACCTATTTGGTAGCACGAAAAATGGCTTGGTTGAAACCAAGTCCAGAGTCGTGTTTACGGCTAGTATACAAAGTAGGGTACCAACACCCCATCTAGGCTTCTTCCATGGCCTCATCCTCATATTCCCCCGCATAGTCTCCCTCGCCTGCACCCTCACCTTCGGCTTCTTCTTCTTCTTCTTCTTCTTCTTCTTCTTCTTCTTCGGGATCTTTTACGACAGGGAAAAGCTCGTCGATTTTGTCGATGATGGACTGGCAAGTGTCCTCGTCAAATCTCTGGTCACATTCCTCCACCAACCCATAGAGGTGCACCATTGACCTGGGCAACGAATTGACAATCTGAAGTTTTTCAGCCTTCATCAAGTCGAACGTGTTGAGAAAGCTCATAAGTTTACCAAAACTGGCCTCGGACGTGATTTGCCCTGCTGCCGTTTTCCCTAGGTACAGCAAGATATCTCTGGTGATGGCTTCAAGCCCCAACCCTGCACCTGCGAATCTCTTTTTCTTGTACTTGGACTTTGCGTCGTCCTCGGGCGTGAATGACCAGTTGAACTTCTCCTTGATATCCGTTAAGTGTTGTAGAATCTCATAGTCCAGTAGAAACGCCTCTCTTTCGTTCAAGACCTTCATTGTCAAATGGCTGGAGAGGGTGTTTTTGGATGGAGACCCATGTACCAAAAAAGCCCATGTGCGCGAAGAGCTACCCGCAGTAGAGGCGCGAGGCACGAGGCATGCGGCTAAGGCCTAGGGCTTAGGGTTTAGGACCTAATATAAAGTCGAAAGGGGAGTGAAGTACGTTAATTAAGATGTTTTAATACATCTCATGTTATAGCGATTTTAAACTAGATCTTTATAGAGAAATAAAAGTTTTTCTTCAGTGTACTGAACATTGGGAGCTGCGGTGTCCATCCTGCACTGAGTGCACGGAGTCTACGATGGTGAAAGCAGAACACAATGAAAGCGCAGAGAAGAAAATCAATAAGAAAGCACTTAAGAACCCCCCGAAGTGGATGAATGGGTGCTATTTTTAAGCTCCATCAAGGAATTCAGAGATAAATTCCAACAAAGAGTGACTTTCAACCGCCTCAACCTTTTCACCATAACCGTAAAACAACATAAAGGATGAATTAAATTAAATGCAATCAAGGCGTTTTTTGCAAGTGCGCCTTAGACGCAAGTATGCACTCACACGGCTATAGGCGGTATTTTCAGGAAAGAGAAACCAACAATACTCACTTTAAAATCACTTTATTAACAGCATTTGCACACGTTAGATTTGGCCTACTGCTTGTGTGACTGCTTGTGTGACTGGTTGTGTGACTGGTTGTGTGACTGGTTGTGTGACTGGTTGTGTGACTGGTTGTGTGACTGCTTGTATGTGTGTCAAACTGTGAACATTTGTGGCTGCACCTTATGAGTTCTTTTCTTTGAAAGATGCAACTGGAAACACGAGTGATGAAAATGTGTTGGAGTTGACGAAACGCTTCTTGCTCTACCACTAGTATCAGCTTCAGAGTGATACCTTGAATTAATTGTGTGGAGTTTATTGAACGATTCTTCAAGAAAAGTAACTATAAAAGTAATCAATGCGTGTGCCGTATAAAGATGGTATAAATGCATTCAATTTGGCAGGAAATGGTAACAACCAGATAAATTATATCGTTATACATCCGATGTTGCTAGAGTAAAAGGGCAATTGCAGACGGGCACTTGTCATGCGCAGCCATCGGGACTGGGGACACATCCAAATTTGAGGTGGTTGCAAAGAACAACCCCAAAGCTTGCATGGGCCAAATTTGATGTTGTTGAAATTTTAAGACTTGAATATAGATATCACCGCATCAAGACATTAAAATACTAGCACATTCAGTCAAATTTCGCCGGGGTCCAACGACGTATCCGGGTGTACGGGTACACACGCCCAGTGGGCCGCTCTCGTCTTTATATTAATGCTCGAGCACCTTTTGAGGCCCCCATTAGCTTCGTCTGCCGGAGGATGCACTGAACCAGGTTTTCACAAGAATTCGACCATGGTCAGTGGGTCTAAAGGTTGGCCTGCTTGTCACCCACACCATTCCAAAAGCTCCTGTTTCGTCCGCACATCATCAAGCATATTTGCAACTAATGTGACTTGTTACAGAAGTCCTTGTCTGGTGGGTAAAGCCCCGTTTCTTTTACTGATGCTTAGTAGATTGCGAGTATTAGTGTTAGGGACCTCATATCATTCGACTAACTCTTCACGTGACTCGTCTATGGTCTCGTCCCGCATTAGTCATCCCTCTATTAGCAATCGTCTCTTATAGACACACCATATGGAAACTATATAAACAGGCAGCGATATCCTCTAGAGATTGCTACCTTTACTCATCATCACTGAAATACACAAGACATATTAACCAGCCGGACTACCTAGATCCTGACAATTAGTTTACCCATAAAAACTGAAAGAAAGTATAATATGCTATTTACCCTATTGGTATCAATTTTACTAGTTGAAGATGCTTTACTTCCCAAAAATAGGTATATTTTCGTCACTGTTGTCTAAGATGATGCCTATAAGTTTCCCAGGGTGTATGTTTATTCAATTGAAGTGCTCTTGTCTCTAAATACGCCGCGAAGAGTCCAGGCCAATAAATATATTCTTTCTATACTCTTATGTAAGCTAATTATCCACTTGATAGATACAGCTGACGTGGGATAAGTTTTGAACTGATAAGGTTTTTTTTTTTTTTTCAATCTTTTTTTCCTCTTCTTTTGAATGTCATTTACCGAATTTTGGCATTGTGGCGTTATTCAAAACGCCCCATGTGTTTAAAAAGCTCTTACTGTGGAACTATGGATATTACTTAAGCCCACAATACCGCCAAAACCAACTTAATCTTTCCCATAAAATGTATTGTGAAAATAATACATGGCCAAAGTTACTTTTGAAAGTAAAAGTTTTAACACGGTGATCAGTTGTAAATAATGTCATAGTCATGTCTCCACTACAGTCTCCGTGACGCAAACACCACACAGACTATGTTTTGAAAGAATTTTTTTCTTGCGTTAAAAATATCCATGTTTCTGAGTTTGGGGTTATAAATCGCTAATAAGGCAAAAATCAAGGCAACTGTCGCTTTAGCCCTTTTTTATTGCTCAATAACAATACTTAAAACAATCCTTTTCGGTAATTGAAATCATTAGATCAACCTTGTAGATTATATTCCTTGTAATATGATCTTCTGGGATTGTCTACTTTATATAACCTCAAGGTATCCCCGCAAGTGGCGGAACACTTTTCTTTTGAACTTCTAAGAGACTTAACTTTATTTAACTATAATGCTATACAATCAATTAATTTATCCCTTCTATAATCTAAGACCCAGATACCCAATCCAACTTCAGGTGAGTCTCTCCAGGATTCCCACAGAGTAAAGCACAATTGCACAGTTGCACAAGGTCACTACGCTCCCTAAAAATGGGCCAAATTGGTCAAAGAATGGCTTTAGTTTTCGAATAATGAGCTTAAATTTTCATTGGGTTTCCAAACAACATTACATGTCATCAGATTAAGCCTCACCCGAATACTTATTCAGTAGATGCAGATAAACCTTCCACAAATATGAAAAAAATTGGCGTATACTGGGCTTTCATATTGTCAAGAATCCGTGAGAAAACTTCTTCCTTATCCTTTTCTGGGCTCGAAATTGACTACTGGCTATATTCTGAAACGTTATGAACGGGAATGATCGCCACAAATGATCAACTAATGATCAACTTGCACGAATTGTACCAAGGTTTTAATCACATTGTACGCATAGTTTCCAAGCCAGAACCACCATCTTAAACAGCTCAAACCTTGCCAGTGTATGTGGGGTGGTGTTTTGGTATGCTAAAATTCATACATAGTCTAAGGAAGTTGCCAGACTCGGTCTTACTTCCTATCGCTTCATAGCTTTTTTTTTTCCGGGACTTCTACCACCAAGGATGTATGAGTGGTTAGCTGCATAATCTCAAGAAGCACGATTTCTTTGTACTTATTCAAACCTTGTTGAATATGTCAACAAAGGGACCCTTTCTCATACATGGGAGAGATTTCCACTTAGAAAATTGTGTATTTTGACTCTATTCCTGTTTACAACATCATCAATATCCTCAAGTCCGGGGTTCTAATGATCAACCTCATCAACAATACTAAATATTTCTGACGATTCGGAACATTATGATGCAAATATAAGTCCACAGTCCAGTCTAGGCAAAGGAAAATCCCAAAATCCCAAGTTCTGCACCAAGTTCTTTGAAGTTGTAGTAATCAAAAATTTGGCACCTCTCGATCACGTGAATTCTTTAAGACCTCTGAAGTATGTGTTACTCGTTAAGATATTGACTATACGCAATGGTTCAAAGCGGCCCAGTATACGGACCTTGAATATATGTGATGGGGCAGCTGAAACATGAGTCGGGGAAAAGCCGTAATAATGCTAATTGTGTATACTGAACTCTTCCTTGGTCAAAGTCTTCAAAGATTGAAGAGTTGGTTTTCTGACCTTTTTTGGACTGCTTAATCGTTATTTTTATCATTCTCAGTTTATGCAAAAGTTATCCTGAAATAGCTCCCAGTGGGGGTGATTCATCACAGGAGAGTGTGTAAATCAATGGTAAGAGAGATCAGGTTTGGTTGCAAACATTTAATGACCCCTCTTAATCTACTTAGATCAGTTAAATGCCCCGAAAGCCGTGAGGACTATAGGAGATCAGTCATAATCGTGTATACGCACATGATCCCAAGGATTCCATCAGTCCTCAGAACGTTTATTGAAAAGAGCTGGATCTTAAACTTACATGTCCCATGCACAGTTAGTCAACTAACCATCGCTTGTTTGAGGGAACGTTTGATTAACGGCGAGTACTTATTATTAATATTTCACGAGAATTGAATCTAAGGCATGTGTCTTACTTCTGAACTTCCACTTTGATATAAATTCAGTGTGGGTGTGACTCTCAATATTGCACTTCATTCCAAGAGTCCAAAGAAACCACCTTCGCGTGTCTTATGAAAATTAGGGCCTCACAAGAATAGGGCCTCACAAGAATAGGGCCTCACAAAAACAAGGCTAACAAGGCTGCCAAAATCAGACTCAAAAGTATTTCAAATTGGACCAAAGAAACTAAAGTATTACAGTCTTCAGACCTGAAGCTAATGGTGATAGTTTTTTCTATGTTCTTACAATTGCGCATTTTGCAAAAGTTGTACCCATTGGACAGTTCGTGGTCCCGGGAAAAAGCTAGAACGTTCCCGCTGTATGACGACGATCCAGAAAGAGAAATACAAGCTTGAAGCATCCACATCTGGCGCACGCTCCCAGTCGGTGGATCTCAGGTGCTATAATTTATGTTAATGTTGATTTATGTTATTGTTGATTTACGTTAGGGTAAACACCTTCCCTACTGACTGAAAGCTCTTGATATACTCTTTTCTATGCTATGTTACACACTGTCGGCCACAATATTAACTGTCCACAATATCAGGCATGGCCGTGACCTCACCCCGCCCATCTAGGCTCTTCTTTGCTTTTTGTGCTTCTTCTCAATGGACTTGCCACTGGCACCAATGGTGATGTTCACCTTGGGCGGCACGTCAAAGCCAAACGACTTGGCCACCTTGACGAGGTCCAACTTGTCAATCTGGTAAACAGTCTTCAAGTGGTGCGATGCATATGCCTGTAGATAGGAGCGGTAGCCGTCCTTTGCGCTCTGGTGCAACCAGAAGTTCGACTTGATCAATTTGGTTAATTGGCTTTGCACATTGGCGATCTTATTGGTAGGGAACTCGTACTCGTTGAGCGGAACGTTGGCTGCTTTCAAATAACGTAAGAACCCAAGCTCGGAAGGAGTCAAGAACATCAAAGATTTACCCTTCCCCGAGGTTCCTCTGGCGGTTCTACCGACTCTGTGAATGTAGTCTCTTGGATCATCAGGAGGGTCGAACTGGATGATCCAGTCAACGGCAGGAATGTCGAGGCCTCTAGCAGCCACATCGGTACAGATCAAGATTCCTTGCTTGGCGTTACAGAACTCGAAAAACGTGCTCGTTCTCTTGGCCTGTTTCTGTTTACCATGCAAGTCCAACACAGGCAAGTCGATGTAGTTCAATAACTCTCCAAAATACTTGACACAGTTACACGATGAAAGGAAAACAATAATCTTCTTCTTGGCGTTTCTCTTCAAGAAAGAAAAGAGCAACAAAAATCTCTTGTCACTCTCGCACACCACGTATCCTTGCTCTAATCCATCTGCGGTGGAGGCAGCGGCCTCCGAGGCCACGTTTATGTATAAAGGACCCGGTCTCAAGGACATACGCGCCAAGTCCTCCACCTTGGTGGTTTGAGTGGCGGAAAACAACATGGACTGTCTGTCTTCGTTGGGCAAAATCTTGATGATTTGTTTCATTTCTTCTTCGAACCCGATCTCCAAGATCCGGTCTGCCTCGTCGATGACCAAAGCCTTCAAGTTCTTGTAAACAAAGCCCTGAGTGTTTTGCAAGTGGTCCAACAATCTTCCAGGAGTGGCAATTAACAAGTTGACACCCTTGGCCAACTTCTCTGCCTCCTGTCTTCGGTTTGCCCCGCCAATAACAATTCCAAAAGTTTGCGAATGATGCAGCATCAACTCGCGCGCCACGCCGAAGATTTGGAGAGCCAACTCTCTAGTGGGAGAAATGACAATGACTCCGGTTCCGTTTCTTGGCTTGAATTTGAGCGAGTATAAGAGTTCGATCGCAGGGAGTAAGAAAGCCAATGTTTTTCCTGAACCGGTCTTGGCTGCTCCCAAAACATCTCTACCGGCCAACAAAGGAGGGATGGTCTTGGCCTGTACTTTGGTCATCTTGGAGAACCCCATATCATGGATGGCCTGGAGCGTGGGCTGAGAAAACCCGGCGTCATCGAAATTGTAGTTATCAGAATCTTCGTCATCGCCAGTGACCTCGGCACGCGTTGGCTTGATGGCGTCGTCCTGGAGCTGTTGTTGGGCCAAACGGGCCTCCTCCTTTCTGCGTTGTTTGTCGGATTGCTTCTTCTCGGGGTCCTGGACGTTTTCGCCCAAAAGTTGTGCCACCTCATCGAACTCTTGGTCGAGCTCATCGACCAAATTCTCCGCATCGGACACCTCGTCTTCGTTGTCGCTTTCGCGTTGATGTTTTCTTTTGGTGGTCTTTGGCGACGGCTTGGGGGCCTTGGCGTCCTTTGTGGGCGTTGATACGCCGGAATTTCCCGTGGATTTCGACTTTTTACCCATGATGTGTGGTTTCGTATAAAGTGATGAGGAGATTCCCACGCTGGAAATTTTTTGGCGGGAGATGCGATGCTCCGCCCGGCGTGCATATAACCCGTCTCCGCCTATACAAGAGGTTGTCACTAATTTTCATGTTATTCAATGGATTATGTTACTATATTGTCAATTTAACTGTGTGATAACTAGGAATTATAAAAAGAGTATAGATTGTGGATTTGGATGGGGGGAGCGAGCTTCAATTTAGCATGTATCACACGACGATGTGTGAAGATTTTGCAGTTGGAGTTGTGTACTTCAGCAGGGTGCAGAACTAGTGTTGAAGAGTAGTATCGACTTACTTACTACATATTGATATTGATTAGGCAGATATTATGGATGCATTAAGATGCTTTGAACGTTGTGAAAAAAAAGTATCTAGGGATCAAAACTTCCCACAAGTCGAGATGTATGGGTGGTTTCTCGGTATGTCTTAGACCACTTTGCTTGGATGGCCTCTGCAGGTACTACCAAACTTCTTTCTCAAACTTTGCAGGCAGTCTAGGTGTTTCCTTCTTTGGTCCATTTGAATGAAACAGCGTTGACCGGATAACATTACTTAAGCAAGAAATTCATGATGAAATCGTATAATTGATCAAGGTGCAGAAAATCACTCAAATTACCCAGCCAGACGATTGAACATTCGAAAAAGACAAGTTGCACTTAAGCGACTACGTAAGCGAATACTTCAGTGAGTGTAGAATTCTGATGAAAACCAGAAAATTCAGCGAAGAAGATCATAAAGAAATAGCATTCAAGGAACACAGTTGTCGAAAGATGGAAGAAGCTCTTCCTTTTGTTGCTTATTAACATCTCGCACCCACCACTGGCTTACAGAGAAGCGCGGTGTTCGCTGCCTGCACCTTCTCTATTCCCAGCAAAGACTTGCAATTTTCCACCTACTAAATGTTGACAACTAGCGCACATGAATACGGCAGCTTAACAAGAATATATTTGCCTCCACTAAAAATGTTCCACGACGTCTTCGTATTAAATAGTCCAGGAAAAACCTCCAAGGTTTATTGATGAGTGAGTGTGCTGCACTGAACTGCACTGAACTGCACTGCCTTTTGTCGTTGTACTTGTTTTACTGGTTTTATGTTTTTCAATTTGAGTATTTGCTTTACTAGCTCTTTTGTTCATGAAGAAAATATCGCTAGACGAAAAATTATGAACAACTTCACATACGGCTTTTCGCTATTACTTCTCCCCACGGTCCCCACGGTCCCCACGGTCCCCAGTCACGTGCACTTCGCAGCCAAACCACTAATTATCATGGGCGTGTAGATGCGAGCATGGTCAATGTGGTATGGTGTGTATACACTGTCCACATTGAGCATGTAGCCATGTTAGCTGCAAGTGTACATGAGCAAGCATTCACATCCCATTGAGTCTATACCAGGAATAAAGCAAGGTTGCTCTTTCTAGAGCAACGTTGCTATTCTGCTAACTAAAAGTGAAGCCCTAT
>JAJMHT010000275.1:0-11706 GCA_030583145.1 Metschnikowia vanudenii
GGGGGGGATTCTTTTTACTTTTGCCGCAGACATCGCCCGACTTGCCTCTTTAGCCTTGGTGTTGGGAATGACCGCACACCAAGAAGACTTTGTACGCAAGTGGAGGGTGGGTGGGGGGTTCAGACAATAGCCAAAAAGTTTATTATTGTGGGTAGAACACACCAATTTCTTGGACGGAGTACATAGTGTATCTGTAAGATTTCTTTTTATGTAAACACCAAAAAACGAACTCTTAGAGAAATACCTGGAGGAAGCTTCTGGATATCACGAATTGAAATTTCGAAGTATCCTAAGGAATATACTTTCCCCTCTACCTACCTGCCCTTGAAATTGTGTAGATTGCTTCAGCTTAGCCACACATTACTATGATTCCCGACTTTCTTAAATGAATTTTTTGAGGGAGAATGATGCTTCTTGACTTTTCTTGACATGGGGTCTTTCTTTCTGGGTACCCCAAAGGGGTATTAATAACAAAATTATTCGATAGTTTTCCATACCAATAAATTGGGGTGAAGTTCGTCTTTTCTTCATTTTCCTATATTTTCCAAAAGAAAAAGGAATAAAAGAATATCACAAGGTATCGTTTAATGCAAATAATGCTATTTAAAATATCACACTCTGGGTTTAAAGAAATATCTTACTACAAGTTGGGAGTGGAACGGTGACCAGTACTTCATGCTTACAAAAATGTTGTAAAAAGTATAGAAAATGACTGGAACTAGACCACAACTTCAAATTAAGTTTACGTTAGTGTTATGATCATTCCCCTAGTCAGCTATTGGAACTTACTCCGGATGGAAATCGACTCCACCTGTTGACAGAATACCTAAAATCTTAAAAAATCATATGATTTTCACGAGAGGAACATAGGACCAAAAGTGTAATTGTGTTCTGTGGGGTGTCTGTTTATGTGGGGATTTTTTTTTTTTTTTGACAGAAGAAGTGAATGGCTTCGAATAATCATTGAGGATATTTTGAAAGAAACATCTCATTACAGGCTGTAATTGAGAAGTGACCAGCACAAGATGAAGCGGAAGTACAGTCTGGTTGATTAAAATCAAAGTTTTCAAAAGATTTTTTTGCTTGAAACATGTGTTTAGGTAACAATTGTTCTGGCTTAACAGAATGTTTTCTTACAAAATTTTATTACAACATGAAGGGGGTCCTGAAGCGAGAATACTGCATATGATCACGCTCTACACATAAAGCCGGAGTGTGCATAATGGTTATATTTGTTCTAAATGAGTTTTTCTGCATCAAAGGCTCTGTGGCCGAGCGGTCTAAGGCGGCAGACTCAAGTTCTGTTATCGTAAGATGCGCGTGTTCGAATCACGCCGGAGTCATTATTTTTACTTTTTTGATAGAGGCAGAATATTTTTAATCTGTTTGATTTTGTTTGATTAGCACTGTAATTTCAATCAAACCCCCTTTAGTTTTTAGCTTAAAAGTGTTGTATTTCAAAATTGTTCCGAAGAAGGAGGTGAAAAGGTGGAAATTTCGACAAATAAACATGGTGCCACTTACAAATACACATTCTTTTGAACGATCGAATTTGACGTGACATTCCCAAGAAAATTTATCCCTAAACATCAAATTTGTGTCACCGTCAAGACATAAATGCTCCTCAGAAAATATCGACAGCGCTGGAACAAGATTACAAGAGATCACAAACAAAAACGAACAAACACGAAAAAGAGGTATTCTAAGAATATCGCTTGAGAAAAAGGTGGCAGTATTTGCAAAAGCTATGCAAAAATTGTGGAATATGTTCTAAACTACAAGAAGTTTATTAAAAGGCTCGGGTAGTTTTCTCACCTTTCGTTTCTAAAATCTAGAAGAACAGAAAATAAGTTCAACTTCAAACGAATGGAACACCGGGAAAACCCCTATTAGTTTTGAATTTTAAATCATGTTGTGGGTCATATGTATTCATCAATAATTGATTATTAGGTGTACACAATATTCGAATCATCCAGTCTTTTTAAGTCACATGTGTTATGTCGAGTGTCGCGAAGAGGCTTCATAGTATTTGAAAGCTATTTTTATCGATTTTTTTATATATTATAGGGATTTATTATATGATGTAGCTATTGCTTATACTTTATAGCAATCTCTTATGTTTTTAGCAATCTCTTATGTTTTTAGCAATCTCTTATGTTTTTAGCAATCTCTTATGTTTTTAGCAATCTCTTATGTTTTGTAGTAATCTCTTATGTTTCCTAGCAGTTTCTTCAATATTCTAGCAAATCGATCAGTTCTCTTTTGATATCTGATCTGGTTTTCCTCTAAAGCAAATTTAGTGGTTTTCTCAGTGTAAAAACTTCTGGTCTCTTATGATCATTGTCCTTGATGATAACTCCTCCTCTTTAACTAAAACAAGTCTTGATAACGTTCCTTGAGCGATTTGGTTCTGGTGAAGTTGGTTCTATTGAACTTTCTCCAATAACCTCGTTCACAGAATCCATCAAACTGCTCTGGGATAACATTTTTAACATGTCTCAATTTCCGATTTGGGGGCTCAGTCTCTTTTTTTCTTTTTCTTTTTCTTTTTCCTTTCAGGTTTTTAGTTTCTAAGCGACTTTAGTTTTTACATTCTCGAAGGAGGCCTTCACAAAGTGTCTTTTTCAAGTTCCTCCAAAATCCCGTAGGGATTGGGGAAAGTGTAAAGTCCTTTCGGAATCTTTTGAAAGACATATGAGGAAGAAGTTTCTCCTGATAAGGTTTGTGGGTCTTGGGTCAAAGTTTGAGAGACCTCAAGTGGAGCAGGCGGAGTGTTTGTGGCCTTTTTAGAAGGCTTTCTGCTCCTTCTACCTTTCACCTGGCACTTCGGAATCAGCTTCGTTTTAGGTGCTTTCCAAGGCAAGCACTTACTTCTTCCGGTATCAGGATTCTCTTGTGGGCCACTGGTGTTTCCTGGATTGTCCATTCTGTTAGTAGAGCTTTCAGGATCGGCTGCAAAGTCAGCTTTTACAGTACAAACTTGAGGAAGTTTATCAAAGCACAGTGCAGAGGAAGTGTCAATGGCAAGTTCTGGCACCCCAATAAACTTGTCAGCGCCAACTTCTTTTAGCTCACCGAGAACTACCCCATTAGGTCTGGTCTTTGTTTGCTCGCTTGTCTGTGTCTGTGTCTGTGTCTTTCTTTCTGCTTGTGTTTCTTTGTCTACTTCAGAGGAAGTCTCCCCGCTGTTTGTGTCTGTGGTAGTTGAAGACCTTGTACAAGGAGAGATAGAGAAAGCTTTGGTAGTGAAGCAAGAAGAATTCTCGCTTTCTGGCTCGCAGATACAAGATCCACAGGATTCAAAAGGTTTAGAGAGCTCAAAATCTTTTGAAGTTGTTATTTGATCAATTGTAATGGCCAGGGTTGCCACCTCAATTGAGGCAATGGGGGAGGCAATATCTTGCGTGAAAATAAGTCTGAATGAACATTGCAAGATATATCCCAAGATTATGATGTGTGCGTTTCTTTCAATAAAACTTACGAGCACTAGAACGAGTCCTAGAAGGATTAGGGCGTCACAAGTCATTTGTACTCTGATGTTGTAAAGAAGAGAGGTAGTAAGAAGAGAGGAAAAAAAAGAAAAATTAGCGAGCCCTTTTATAAAAGATTTTTTTCTATGCTAGCTGGTCACAAAAGCGAGGGTGCCTTATCCATGCTGGGACAGGGAGAAATGCACATGATATCCACTCGTACATGTACTTCTTGAAGAATTACGAATACTACAGCAATAAGGGCTGCAAACATTTGCCCCATTTTATGTGTTTAAAAATAAAAAGAAGTATGTTCGGAAAAATTTTCCGGCTTTGAATAAGTGTTAGGTTTTGCCGAAGAAAAGAGATTTGACGAAAAGAACACCAAACCTGAACGTGGTAGGGCCAGAGGAAATAATTCAATGCTATTTGGGTTCAGGCAATCGACCAAGAACTTCTTCTTGGAAACACTTTTACTAGGGGCAAACAAGTTAGTTCACAACGCCAAAAATTTTATTAATAACCGATCGAAGATCAACATTACATGACATTCTACTTCTACACTTCCCGAGACAACTCATTTCCAGTAATTTACCAAATGAGATTTTTGGATATCCCTGCTATATTTGAACTTCAAAATGCTTCTTTTTTTTTTTTTTTTTTTTTCAACGCAGGATATCTGGTAACAAAAAAAAATACAATATAGTTGATATTGCTGCTGATAGTGATAGTGATAGTGATAGTGATAGTGATAGTGATAGTGATAGTGCTAAGGCTTCATTTTCTATTAAAAAGATACGCTTTGAAAGTTTTGATTTCCTGTAGTAGCCAAATGATAACATTTCTCTAGGTTATCCACCAAGGCGAATCTACTTGTACCCATGAAGCCCAGAATAAGAACTTTGGAAAATTGCACCCGGGAACTGCTCTTTCTCTGTTGTCTTTAAGTTTCGCGTGTTTATTGCACATCACGAAAGAGAAAACAGAAAAGAGATCTAATCAATACCAGACCTCGTTATGAAGCCTCTAAGACCATAAGATATAAAAATAAGCTCTTTCTTTTTCGTTCTCTTTTTTTTTTTTGTTTAAGGTAGTTCGGCTAGATAGGGTTCTCCCCTCTTGTTTCCTCACGTGTTACTCACTGTTTATTCATCCTATAGATGTATTTCGTTGCAGGGAACTACTGAAAGATGATCCTCATGCCCATTAGCCTGAGTGTTTCCAAAAATTCTCTTCATTAAAAGACACACGAGCCATTTTTATCAATACAAAGAAACAACAAAAAACCAACAAACAACAAACAACAAAAGACTACCACAATGAGCGTTTAGGCCAGGCTAGAGCTCAGCACATACACCAGGGCGCTCAGTCGACAGTATGAATGCCTTTTCTCAAAGAATTAATCCAATAAGATTTTTTTCTAAAACATCAAGCCTTAGAAGCGTACATCTGTCGATGACCGAGTATACGTACTAGGTTTTTTTTTTTATTATGATTACTTCACCAAAGCAACTTGCATGATATTGTTGCCAAAGATTCCATCTGACATTGGCAGTTTCCCCAGCTCTTCTCGAAAACCGCGCGCACAGTCCCTTGTTTAGACATACGGAATTACCTGATTCGGCACGGTTGTAAACAACTGGAACACACGAAAGTGACAAATGATCTGCAAGTGGTGTATGGACACACCACACCGCATTCGCTTAGTATTTGTTTGGTGTACCTTAAGGAAGACAGTGAAAACGAGTAGAAGACACAAGGTTGCTTCGCCAAGTTATAGAACGTGCCATTGTATCCATACATAACAGTCGGCTATAAAAATGTCTACAATAGCGGACGAGTACGAGCCCCTCGAGGTGATTGGACGGGGCTCTTTCGGTACAGTAAGGAAAGTTCGGCAGAAAGACTCTGGTACTATTCTTGTCCGGAAGGAAATTGAGTATACATCAATGAACAATCAGGAGAAAAACCATATCATCTCCGAACTCCGCATCTTGAGAGAACTCGATCACCCACACATAGTCAAATACTTACGCCATGACCACATCCCAGAGAAAAAAGCCATCCATATATACCAGGAGTATTGTGATGGTGGAGATTTGGGCAGAATAATATCGCGTTTCAAAAGAAACAAAGAGAGCATTCCCGAAGAGTTTATCTGGGAAGTTCTCGTGCAAACACTTTTGGCTCTTCATCGATGCCATTATGGTATTGACTCCAAGAAGGTCAATTTGTTTGCGGGGGCAAAGAAAGAGAGCGAGCCAGCCGTGGATTCTGAGACAGTCATCATTCACAGAGACATAAAGCCCGAGAATATATTTATCATGGAGCCAAATAAGACCATCAAGCTTGGCGACTTCGGCTTGGCGAAAATGCTCACTTCGCAGAACGACTTTGCAAAGACTTACGTGGGAACTCCTTACTATATGAGTCCCGAAGTGCTCATGGATAATCCATACTCACCAGTATGCGATATCTGGTCGTTGGGCTGTGTCTTGTTCGAGTTGTGTAATCTTCACCCACCCTTCCAGGCTAAAACCCACCTTCAGCTTCAAGCCAAGATCAGAAGCGGTCAAATCCCTGATGTTTCACCCATTTACTCACAGCATCTTCGGAGTATAATAAGCGAAAGTATTACAGTTGATGCTGAAACACGACCTACCTGCTATGAGCTTTTGAATTCGATCTCGGTCAGAATGTTCCGCAAAGAAATGGAACTCAAGAACCTTAATGATACACTCAATGCGTTCCAAACCCAGTTGGTGATTAAAAACAATGAATTGAAGAAGAGGGAGTCCGCATTGAAAAATATCCAAGAACGAGAAGCTGCTTTGGAGAGTTTAGAGAGCAGAGAAGCTGCGGTCAGGAATTTGGAAAAACGAGAGGCTGCATTAAAGAATTTGGAAAGAAGGGAAAGTGCTCTTGATATCCTTGAGCGGAAAGTTCAAATGCAGAAGCAAGATCTCGATAGGCAGTTGAGCCTAAAAAAGCAAGAGTTGGAAGAAGAATATATCATGTCCCAGAGAAAGCTACAGAAGCAACGAGAAGAGTTGGAAGCAGAATTGCTAGAGGACTTTGAAACGCGAAAGAAACTCATGGACCAAGAAGGCAAAGAAATGCGTCTTTATTACCAACGAGAGTTTAAGCAGGTAGTAGAACAAGAAGTCCAAGCCCGCATAACTGAACTACTACGAAAGAAGGCGGCGCCAGCCGAGGAGGGAGAATTACGGAGGAAAAAATCAGACTCCTCCTCGACCTCGCTTGACTGGCCCAACAGGGCACACCTGCCCACGAAACCAAAGGGACCTCGAGAACTTATCGAGGAGACCCCAAAAGCAAAATATCAGCATCAAGTTCAGCATCCAATCCAGCATCCAATCCAGCATCCAATCCAGCATACAGTCCAACATTCAATCCAGCATCAATACCAACCCCAACCCCAGCATTATGCCACGAGTCCTCATTACAACAATGGTGTACAACAAATCCGGTCTCCTCTTAAAACCCGAAATCTGGATCTCGATTTTACGCCAATGAGAACCACAGAAGCGACGGGAAGAAAAAGACTTACGGATGAATTCGAGAGGTTGAATCTACAAAAGCGCAATACACCAGAATTCGAGGAGCACTACATGAGGACACAAAACTACCGGTTCTGAAACATGTGGCTCAAAGACCCAGCCATAGTCATCTAATAGAATACGCGAGTTAATTTCGTGGGATAAGCTAAGAAAAAAAAAGGATACCTTTGCAATTAGAAAAGACAACTTACTCGATCCACTTTTTTCCCGTCAAGGCTTCGAAAGCCTCGATGTACTTAGACTTTGTACGTGTGGCAATCAGCTCGTCCATAGCAACGCCATCCTTACCGTTCAAGTTATTAGTAGTCAACCAGTCACGCAAGAATTGCTTATCGTAAGAGTCTTGACCGGCGCCGATCTTGTAAGTAGCAGCACTCCAGAAACGAGAAGAGTCTGGAGTCAATACCTCATCAACCAACACGACATTGTCGTTTTCGTCCAATCCAAACTCAAACTTCGTGTCTGCAATGATGATACCTCTTTCTTTAGCGTAGTTCTTGGCCTTCGTGTACAACCTGATGGCAATATCTGCGACCTTGTCACACAATTCCTTTCCCACGATCTTCTCAGCTTGCTCGGGGCTGATGTTCTCATCGTGTTCACCCTGTTCGGCTTTCGTGGATGGAGTGAAGATGGGTTGGGAGAATTCCTGGGATTCCTGCAAATCGTCTTGGTCAATGGTTAATCCATGCACGGTCTTCGATTTCTTGTACTCTTTCCAGGCAGATCCGGTGATGTAACCACGAACAATAACTTCTAGAGGAATCAACTTCATCTTCTTCACAAGCAAGGCCCTGCCTTCCAATTGGTCCCTGTACTTTGGCTCAGACAAAGCTGCAGGCAAGTGCTTGAAAAGGTCAGTGCTTCCAGCAGGCAAGGCCAAGTGGTTGGGTACCTCGCTGGACAAAAAGTCAAACCAGAACTCAGACAACTGGGTGAGGATTTTTCCCTTGGCAGGAATTCCGTTGGACATAATCACATCGTAGGCAGAGATTCTGTCAGTTGCAACAAACAAAAGAGTCTTGGAGTCGACCTCGTAGATATCTCTGACTTTGCCTCTGGCAATAAGGGGCAATATTCCGTCTAGGTTTGTAGAGTGGAGAGACATTTTCTGTAGTGGGTTATATAAGGTTGCAATTGGCAATTATGGGAACAGTAAAGAGAAGATCCTATTAATTCCGCTTATCGTAGACAGCTGAAATTAAGATGAGCCCGAGTCAAAGTGACTGCGAATACACCCGTACATGTCTATTAGCAGCAATGTTCAACGTGGGATTTAGTTAACGATGAAAAGATAAGTTTCGGTCTGAGTTGAGTGGGAATATGAAAATTTGCTTTCTTTGAGACAGGGGGAAGTAGAAGGGTCTCATAAGCTTTTGGATATTCTGTTCTGATTCCTTGCCATAGAAGGAAGAATGCGAGGTTTATTAGTCTTTGTCTGTAATTTCCACAGAAAATGAGTCGCACTGTCGCAATTTTTCTTGAGGGGACCTGATGGTTATAGCGATAATTAATGAACAAGACAAGGTCATTCTTTATCTTGGAAAGAGAATCTTGAGGTCCAGAAGTTTGATTCAAGTAAATTATTTAATGATTCATTTTTTGTGAATGTTATTTAACTGCCAAATCAATCTGCGGTATTACCTTGAAACTTTATGAAGTCAATTAGATGACATGAATTCGTCTTCTAAACCTTGTTTTTAATGATGAATATGTTTGACATTCCCCGGAATTAATTTACCAGACTTATTTATTTATTGATTTATTCATTTTTGTTCTACCCACAGGTATCAGGGTGAAATGGCTATTATCTCTGATAGAATCGGGAGAGACGAGAGGGTCAGTAACCCACTTTTCCATGCCCAGAAACAGGGTAAGGGATCAGCTGGTACCGGAAAAAGACACAAATTTTGACTACCACTTGGATCCCCTAGTACTTCTGATTGGTATTTGGACGGTCTCTTAGTACCTCTGGGTAATTGTCGGTACTATTACCCTAGAAATGTTTTAGAGGTTTTTTTGAAACATTCGTCCATGTGAATTTCATTGAAATTTAGAAGGTGGGACTCTTACACTTCAAGTCTATTTCCATCTTATAAAAATTTTGTACAAAGTTCAGCTTATGTTCTGTAAAGCTATTTAATGCCAACTGGCTCCGTCAGATCGTGTGATCAATTCCTTGGGTATCTTGGGTATGGTTTCCTGGGATCTGTCTTAGACCTTGAGCAATCTTACAGAAGATTATGGACCGACCTTTCATAAGAAGATCCCTTTGAGAGTTCACTAGCCCTATTCTGAGTCTTAAATTTCTCTTGAGTCTAATTCCACTTGCTTAGGATTCTTTTTAGCAAGCCAAATTATACTTTATGTTTTAATAGTGCGTGCATAAAAAATAATTGTCTTGCTAAAAACAAAACGAGAAAAAAAATTGGATTCTTGGGCTGTTTTCATCATACAGCCTTTGAGTTTGTGAGGGATATGTAAAAAAATACCAAGAATTTTCAATTTTTTCGTCAAAAACTTTTTACCCTGCTCATTAGTAGACTAGAAAGTTTGGCCAAGTTATATGCTAAGTTACATTGTGAGATTGAGTTGCTGATTAGCTAAGAGCAAAAGAGATGAAGACTATACATATTTCCAGAATCGAGATGGCCAAAGCAAAAAAAAAAAAAAAAGGACAAAGGTGAAAAACGCTCTTAAGATACAGAAAAACCTAAAATCAATGATAAACTTGGCAAATCGCATAGGTGCCAAGTATTTTTGCCTTAAGTATGTAATTGGGGTTTTTGGGCTTTGGCCGATGGCATGCATATGGGTGCAAAAAAATGAGAGGCAAAAACGGGCCACCGGCGAGATACGCGCATTCCGATCTTGCGCTTAATCACGTGCAATGATTGAATTGTAGCAAGATCGTATTTTGTAAGCGGAATTTGCAATCTTGGGATTTGTTGTTTCTATAAAATTTTACTATACAAAAAATGGCTACTAACATCACTTGGCACGACAACTTGACCCACGATGAGCGTGCTGGTTTCAGAAAGCAAAGAGGTGTCACCGTGTGGTTGACTGGTTTGTCTGCTAGTGGTAAGTCTACTATTGCCTGTGCCATTGAGCAGGCCTTGTTGCAGAGAGGGTTGAATGCCTACAGATTGGACGGTGACAACATCCGTTTTGGCTTGAACAAGGACTTGGGATTCTCCGAGGCCGACAGAAACGAGAACATTAGAAGAATTTCCGAGGTTGCCAAATTGTTCACCGACTCGTGTAGTGTCACTTTGACTTCGTTCATCAGTCCGTACATTAAAGACAGACAAACCGCAAGAGAGTTACATGAGAAGGACAACTTGCCATTTGTTGAGGTTTATGTCGATGTTCCTGTGGAGGTTGCAGAGCAAAGAGACCCTAAGGGCTTGTACAAGAAGGCCAGAGAAGGTATCATCAAGGAGTTCACTGGTATTTCTGCACCTTACGAGGCCCCAGAGAGCCCCGAGATTCACTTGAAGAACTACGACGGACAAAGCATTGAGGAGAGCGCACAGAAGATCATCCAGTACTTGGAGGAGAAGAAGTACATTTAAGTAGCGGCTGTAAATTTATAGATATTTATTCATGTCCACGCATGAGTTATCATATCGCCTCACCCAGGCCCTGTACCCATGCCGGGACCCGGGATTGTTCCAAACCAAGGCAGCCTTTTCTAGCCAAGGCAGCCTTACTTTTTCAAGCTATCTAATCTCGCCTGCAAGTCGTCTTCGTCGTTTGCCCCGACGGCCTGCGCCACACGATCAGGGGCAGTGTGCTCCACACTTATTTGGTTGGGCGTATCCTTCAAACTGGTATTTAAATCGACGCCAATTTCGTCCAACACCTTGGTTAAAATCTCGTCGGCCTGCTCGTCTTCACCCAAACCATCCTCGTCCATTTCCATGGCGTCATCGATGGCGTCGTCCATGAATTCTTGTTTCTGGTCCATCATGTCGTTTTCCTTGGCAAACTCTTGCGCAATCCGTGATAGCTGAGGAAGGTTCATCAGACGGTTCATACCCAGCAATAACCGGGTCGCATCCCGCATCGAAGTGGCCATCTGAGTATTGCTCCGCACAGATTGAATACGCAACAGAATAGCCTGCAATTGTGCCTTCATCAGATTGAATTTGACAATGTAATTCTTGGTTCGAATGAGATCCTTAGCTTGGATTTTGGCACTGGCAATCTGTCCCTGTTTTGCAGACTTCTTGATTTCCAGCATGAGCTTTTTCTCCTGCTGTTGTAACTTGGTTGTCTCTCTGGCCAATTCTCGTTGCGTTTTCTCTAACGCCCGCTGGTTTTTTCGGAGTCTTTCCTGAGGAGTGAGTTTCTTTCCGAAGGCCCATTCAAATAATTGTGACATGATGATCTGCAGCGGGGTTTCCTTTGATTTTGGATGTTTACTCGCTGGGGGGGTGAGGCTTTCTACGGCGTCCCAGTAATTCTTCCCCTCCCAGCTCATAACCACCCCTATATGCCGTAAAGTGCAAATTTTCGTGCATATCTTCATGTATGTCGAGAACGTAAATAATGAGTTGGACAAAGAGTTTGATTTCAAATTGAACACTAAATTATACCCCTTCGTTACATTGAGTGGACCTTAGTGGTGATAAATTTCTGAGTTGGCG
>JAJMHT010000276.1:0-11671 GCA_030583145.1 Metschnikowia vanudenii
GAGCGTTGGAAAGTAGCAAGGCAGGGACAGGTTGACACAATCAATGCAGCGGCTAAGGTAAGGAGGAGAGGTTCAGGCTTGGGAAAGCCTGGGTCTTTCGTGTCTCAGTACCTTAGCCAGACGTATTGTAGGTTTTTTTCTATATTTATATAGTTTTTTCTATAATACGATTTGTTTCTTTAAAAAAAAAAAAAAAAGGAAAAGTGCCCGCATAGACATATATTGTCCAGAGAGATTACAGGGAGCTGAATTAACTCATAATCTCCGATGAAGTCATTGATCTTCATGTTTTTTTAACTCTTTTTTTTTTTTAAAAAAAATATATATATATGTAGTAAAGGAAAACTATAACCGATGTGTGCGCTGTATGAGACAAAGCGGAGTGTATATAATGTATTTGCCTGTATATTATAATATGCGAAAATAGCTAATCTGTAAAATCGCGACAAACAAAACTCATCAATTGGCTCTGTGGCCGAGCGGTCTAAGGCGGCAGACTCAAGTTCTGTTATCGTAAGATGCGCGTGTTCGAATCACGCCGGAGTCATTTTTTTTAATTTTTATAAAACCAAATAACTGTCTGTGTTGTGGTTTAAACTTCTGTTAGTTTCGGTATCTTGGTTAGATTTCTTAGGTCGGTCTCAGTCTTCCGCATTTTTGCATAAGCGTGCGCGCGGCATTAACGATTCTCACTTTCGAGATTGGAAATCCTTGGGATTTTAAGAATACATTGGTTTTCTTTTCTACTTTTTAAGAAAATTACAAAGTAGTGGAGGCAAAAATCGTACAATTAAAAAACAAAATCAAAGATAGGGTTCTTTTACCGTATGCTCTTTATATGGCACTCTCGAAGCGTACTAGGCGATTTACCACATCGAGGACACTCATAAACTGGTTCCGTAAAAACTGTAGCGTTAAAAAAAGGGCTTCCTCATCTTATTGAAAAAGAAAAAAAAAAAAAAGTAACCCAGTTCGGGATGAGAGAATGATGAATTCATCAACTTGATCCAACAATTATCGGAGATTTATAAGCCAGTAACTAATGGAAATAGGATTTGAGTACATCGTGGAGGAGAATCTCCATGTCACGTGTCATCACTTGGGAAAAGCTAAACTCCAGCATATAACTTATATCTCGAAGTTTTCTTCTCCACCAGTGGAATCATTTCTATATAAGAAAGAGCTCAATGGCCAAATAAGTCACGCAATGGCCATATAGGAGAGACTAATCAGAACGCTTATATCACGGTTTGTGCGGCGCTTTATTACCAGAAATGTCAACCCGGTGAACTTCGGATACAGATCTCGAAGGGTCTTTGAAAAGAAAGTGCCCGGCTTCATCAAGGCATTTTCTCCTTACCCACCAGCGATTAAAAAGCGCTAAGACCATCAAGTCATCGTTGGTGCAGTTTCCTATGGATATCTTGGAGTTAATAATGGTTCATCTCAGTCAAAATGAATTGATTCGTGTGTGCTTGGTTACAAGGACTTTTTCCTGTTCCGCGGCCAAACAGTTGTAAAACAGAATTGTGATCATCGTTGAAGTCTAGTAGAACCCGATATTTCTTTACAAACTCCGAAGTACACAACGGTACTCTTCACAAAAAATTGGCAAAAAGTTTCTTGACACTGTGATCCAGAGTACGAAGGTGGCTTCTTTGGTGAAGTAATTAATGGTCTCCATTTTTCCTGAGGAGAAGTTCCCTGACCTCGTGACGTATGTTCATACACGTTTGTGGCATGTAAGCATGGAATCTTTCCGTCGTACTTGTGAAACAGATGTATACTTTCCAAGTGAATCAATGTAATTGATGCAAAGAATGACCGAATACGTTGTATTTGAGTCTGATTTTCCCCCGAACCTCTTTGAGCTTAAAATCAGGTACGACAAAACCCACAAGTATTTCACTTTTCGAGACTTTGCTGAAAACATTATCAAGCAGAAAATTTATCACAAACTAAAGAAGTTGGCCTTCGAAATCTGTTTCCCCTTCAATAAGAGAGATGAGCATCGGCCAAGGTGGGCAGAATTTTTTCTCGTATTTGCACAACACGGATAAAGATGAATTTAATGGATTTGGGTCTCAAAGGTGATTTTCGGAATGTCACTTGTGATAGTACAGAACTTACAGTGAGCGAGGCGGTGAAATTCAGGGAATTGCACACTCTCAATATAAAGCATAGTCAGTATATCAGGACCCAAGAATTGGGGACTGACAGAGACGGTCTGCACGCATTCCTGGTGGCAATTTCAAGGAAATTGCGTCGCCTACAAAATCTATGCATTACCCATACCAAGACGTGTCATGAACTTGAACTTAACGCATTCGCTCATGTTTTGCGAGAAACTATACCCAAACAACTAAAACATCTTAGTATTAATTTCAGAAATAATATTAAGCTGGATGCGGAAGGCTTACTTAGTGATGTTTTGGCATGCCAGCACAATCATGTCAAACTCGAATCCGAGGGAAATAAATCTGATAGGGAAGCTTTCTTTTCTTCAAAATATAGCTCTTTAGATTCAATTTTTGACAGACACCCACCCTACCCGGTTCTAGATTCTGATGATTTAAGACCTTCATTTCCCTGGGATTTTGTGAGCCAAATCATGGATTACAGAAAAGAAATTTTGACTGACTTGGAAACTGACTCGAAGTGCAAAGTTGCCATGGAGAATTAATGTTTTATCATTGAGTTGTAAATTTGGGGACTCCATATCAACATGAAACAAAAGAGCACATTCTTTAATGGAAGACACATCAGTTTAAAGGAGTGATTCTTGCACCGAGAAGTACTTGGTTTGCAAAAGGTGGATTTTTGAAGAAATACAACTTCCAAGCTGGTCTCACTGGAAAAGTGCCATTGTTTCCTTAGCAGAATGCAAACTGTGTTAATCGAGGTAATTGAAAACACAAACTAAGGGCTTCTGTAAGTATGATGCAAGGTTAGAAGCCAAGAAACAACCTGAGATGGATCAGGAGGAAAAACTATTCCATATTCTGATGCTAACATTGAATTACCGAAAACAGAAAATAATGTTAAATTCACCTCTGATGACACGATCACTGGCTCTGGTTTAACTACATTTGAACTGTTTTGTTGTACTACATGACTACGCACTCATTTTTCCTGTTGCAATGAATGTAGAACCACAGAGATTTGGGTTGGCTTGACCTTTCAGTATCACAGGTATACACCCAACCAAACTCTTTCAGAGTCCCACCTTTTTCTTCTCTTCCGGAAATGACATATGCTCCTACTGGTCTAATGTTCCATGGGATGAAGCAATAAAGAAGGTGCTTGTAATATTAAATAATCACCCTTTAGTCGGGAGCGCTTACTCCAATGCTTCCCTCTATTGAATCCAAAAATAAATCACGATGTTAATTGAAATGAAAGTGCCCGAAGTCTGCTCATGAATAGAATCTTATATGTCTGAATACGGACTGTTAGGAAAAGGGGGTATTAAATGTATCCTTTGAAGAAAAGATTTCCAGAAATTGTAGAGATGCTCTGCAAATTGGCAATTACCAAATCACCATCCAGAAAAAACTTTATGTGATGGAATATACTGATATAAAGAGCCCCCAAGACCATGTATTCCGGGTTGAGGGAATGGAGCCATTATTCCACGGAGCATATCAACCCGTTGCGACCTTACCTCACTGAGGGAGCATCATCATCAAGGAATCTTACCTGCGGCGAGACATTGTCATTAGTCTTGCGATCAGATAATTGGACTACATATGTCAGCTCCAGGTCCGGTGAAGGGTAGTTCAACCATAGGTAATTCAACAATAGGTGTATTATTGTACTTGATACTTGGTTGGATCTTTACCCAGAAGGAGGAAAGGCCGGTTATTACACAATCCCTGATTCCGCACTTACGGGCAACAGGAGCGGCTAAGTGCGGGGTAAACCACGAAACAAGAGAGGATAATAGCTCACCCATTATAGGTCAAGTTGCAGTGGTCACATGCGAGCAGAAAAGACGTAACGGCAAACCCAAATGGGCCACGTCTCTGACAACATTGAATCAAGTAAGAATAATTGGTATTCAGATAAGAAGAAGCGGGTCTGCCACTAGGTCCCCCACTGTTTGAAAAAAGGACAATCCCAGAGGGTCAGATTACAACAACCGCAACATGAAAGATGACCCGGAGGAATAAAATGACGGAAATGGAATTTGGTAGCCATTTTTAATGAATACTATCAATTAGAAAAATATCAATTAGAACAATAGAATAGCTCAATTGATGAATGACTCTGGCCAATGAAGAAGGACTACTACGACAGACCCTATAGACGGCTCTGGCCAAAAATGTCATTGTATACTTAGTTAGAGATGTGGGAAGTATGCAAAAGTCAAACAATCTGGCTCGCTGTAAGGTCTTGTGTGTTTCCGTGATTTAATTAAAGTTGAAGATCCAACCAAAACAATGTATTTAAGGTCTTCCCTCGGGAGTGTTTAAGAGACCATATTGCTCAAGAAGCCACGTACAAGAGCAATCATGTAACCAGTATCAGATGGGTGTTAGGATTACTTCTTATGATGTATATAACAAAGTAGGTAGCACTATTACTTGTGTAGATCGCACTATTACTTTGGCTAGAACTCATTACTAAGGTGTTCCTTGAAGGCATCGGGATGGAGAGTCTTGCCATAAAAAAAAGGACTTTCTGCATAAGAGATAATTTTTGGGTGTTTGTACAAAAAAACAAATCAAAAAAAAAAAAAAAAAACCATGAATTCTTTGCTGATTATAGTCGCTTCTGAGAACACACTACAATGAAATCACCAAGCACACATGTCCGTATCTAGTATACTCGACCACGAGTAGCACCTATACTCACGGGTAAAGCTTATACTATACCACCAGTAGAGATTTATACTGGATACACCGAGTCAGGTGTTCAAAAAGCATACACACTTCTTTTTTTTCTTTTTTTTTTTTTTTTTTTCAATCCGAAACCTGTGATATAAGCAGTGAAATGAATATACTATATAACCAAACTACTGCAAATAGTGCATCATATGCCGTCCAATGCATAAACCCCACCCGTGTGCATTCCTTATCCCTACATAAATACCCCTCTTACGGTTTCCCAAAAACCTCAAAATGTATTTTTTTGATTACTTGAATTTCCGAAATGCTGAACGGGAAAACTTCAAAAACTCTCGCCAAAAACTCTTGGAAAAGAAAGCGTGCATATTTGCCCAAAGATGTGAAAGTAACCTCGAAGAAATTAACTTTGGACCAGCTTCCAACGGAGATCTTGGACTTGGTCATGAATCTTCTTCATCAGTTCGACTTGATTGAAGTCTGTTTGGTGTCAAAAGCTCTTTATTGGCCTGCAGTAAAGCGATTGTATCTGCAAGTTTCTTTCGTTTTTGAAAATTGTTTCCCCGATCTCATCTCATATGAGAGCTCCCAGTATTATACTGTGGCAACAGTGGATAGGATGGATCCGTTTTTCACGGCCGTGGCTCTGAATGAAGGGATTTGCAACTTGTTTCAGTCACTAACAGTCGCAGATATACCGTTTACCTACTTCGAAGAGGAGATTCAGATGTTTTTCCTGATGATTCTGTCGTGTGTACACTTGAAGGCCTTTCATTATAGGGGAAATTATAAAATTCCTCGGCGCTTACTCGAAGGGGTAGAAACGATGACCTGCCGCTTATGTCTTGATCCCGCCTTTCCCCCAAATGTGGTTGAGCTTAAGATTATTTATAAGGGAATGGACCTGAGCATTAGCAACTTCAAAATGCTTGCCGACCAAATGATCAAGCAGGGAAGTTATAGAAAACTAAAGAAGTTGGTGTTTAAAGTCGACGAGTTGTATCCTGAGTTGAAGTATATCGACTCGAAAAAGCAGGCTCGGCCATACTGGGCACATTTCTTTCTTCCCTTTTTAGAAGAAGGAATTAAGTTGAATTTAACCGCTTTGGGGGTTGAGGGTGAATTTCGAGATGACGCCAATGATACCACTCCTTTTATATTGGGTCAAGCTATTCAACTTAGCGAGTTGAAAACTCTTGAGGTAATTTACTGTGCTTATATCAGGACGCATGAACTAGAGCCTCATGAAGATGGAGTGCACACCTTCTTGGATAAAATCACCAAAAAAACGCCCAAACTTCAATTTCTTTCGGTTAAGCATTCCCGGCTGTGTTATGAAAACGAGGTCTATGCACTTAATCGCATATTGCGTGAGAATATCCCCAATCAGTTAACACAACTTCGTGTTGTCTTTGAGAATCAAACTGACAATGCACTTAAAGGTGTAAGGCACACAATCTTGGATAAGCAACATAATCTCGTCAAACTTAAAGTTGCACTTGAGTCTTTCTGGTGCGATGGAGAAGATCGTGAATTTATTGGTATTACTTCGCTAGAGGATTTGGTGCAAGAAGCCATCAACTACAAGTCTAAAAGAGAGATGCTCGCACCTTGTATTTTTGATTTCGATGAGATCAGACCATTTATCCCAGAATTTCTAGTACTCAGCATCATAAAACATAAGAAGCAGATATTGGATTTCTTGAAGGCTGACTTGATCTATAAGGACGCGGCGCAGAGCTTACCTTTTCTCACTGAGTACTACTTCATTGGGCTTTACATTAACATCAAAGAGCGGAGTTTTTTTGTTAATGGCAAAACCATATCTTTGGATGGGAAAAACTAGTGATGGGCTGCTTCAAACACTGATGTTTTGGAAGGGTAGTAGCTGACTTTGCTAGTGTGTTTCCGGTACGTCATATGGTTAATGTCTTTACAAATTGAAAGGAGAGGATTTCAGCGCTACTCAAAGTGACCGTCGTGGGGCGCGGAATCATTTTTTCGCATCAGCGCTGTTTCTTAGCCCCAATATACTTTTGGCTGCGCATTAATTATGCAAGGGAAAGTGTTGGTGTGTAATGGATATGGGTTTGTGGATGCCATCTCTCTGGCCAACTGAAGTCGGCCTTTAGGTCTATTTACGAGTACTTATATTACTTGACCTACGAGACATCACAGTTAACCTCTTTCGTGTCGATGTTTCCCCACACTTCAAGTGTCTGTCGGCCGTTCACATTCCACGCGAGTGTGAAGTCAGGTGTTATACAGTATGCGGCCTTTTTTTCGTTGTGGGAAAGAAAGCCAAGCAAGTCAAGGATATCAATATACACAGGTTATTGAATTGACTATGGATGAAAAGTTTTACCGAATCTGAAGCTGATTGTATTCAGATTCAAGAATAATTGGTGGCCTCAAAATTTGAATCACTATGAAAGCATACATACACTATGGGTTACTCAAAGAAGCGCCGTTTTGCTACTACTTTTTGTTACCAACATCTTTTGGTCTAGACCACCACTTCTTCGATAAGTTTACTTTTCTTCTTCAGTTTCATAAAAGCTTAAGTGCTCTGGATTATGCACCTTAAGTCGTGAACATTTGTCAAATGAAACAATAATTCGGTGTCCGAAACGACGCCAACGGCCGTGCATTTTTGCGTGAGAAAATGACCCCCGAACGAAACAAAGAAAAGCGATAGAAAGTGTTCTTTTTGGGAATGAGGCAATATGATCAGATTAATCCAGATAAGTTTTCCAAAAGCTTTTCTTGGCTAGCTCCAGGCATTGCAAATACTTTGATGAGAAAGTGATGATCGAAAGTTTGCACCCAAAACTTTTGGCGTGTTTAAACCTTGGGGTCCCAGACACCTGCAGCTTGTGTTTCCATACAAGTAAGGAATCAAAAATTGCCACAGATTATGCACATGGTTGAATATTTTACTAAACGAGAGAATAGCTTCTCGGCAAGAAAGTGTATGCCTTGAGCCCTTGTCTTCTGGGTATTACACGAGAACCTGACATAAAAAAACGTGGCGTAAACTTGTAATCTTTCCGGTTATTCTGCTGTCTAGCGCTTGGCAAACTTTCCGCCAATATCTATATTTCAGAAATTAAAAGTTGAACAAGGTAATAAATAGCACCACTTGACGCACGCGAAACTTGGACACAATTCAATAAATTTCAGTGTTGTATCGTTCATGCCGGACACGCCATTTTTGTCGTATGTACGACACAAGATTCATCGTTCGCCATAAGGACCGTACGATCCGTACGTTTTCGTAAATAAATATACCATTGTACGAAGATTTTCGAAAATTTACGAGTCTCGAGAGTACTCTAAGGTTATTCGGAAGTTGAAGTTGAACACATTTTATTTATGTAACAAAATTTAGTTTATATATCTTTTAAAACTATATAGGATGTGGTAGTATGCAACCATTACAAATTTCTATTTGAAAAGATTTTTTTAGGGATCAATTATGATAACTTTTTGGTAATTACCGGGGAGTGCGGTAACCGCACCCGAAAATTTTAATGTGGGCTGTTTGCTGGCTTACATTCGAATATTTTCCAAGGCACTTGACTTTTGTGAGTGTTTCAAGTAAAGAAAGGCTTTCTTTACAGTTTACATCGCTCCCCCCAAGCTGAAAAGTTGTCTTTTTCTGTTTTGAAAAGAATTTACTAATAAATACCGGTTTTCGTTCTTGTCCTATGTCCCAAAAAACGACAAAATAACCCATAGTTTTTGTATATACTGTCAAAAAGATCTTCGTTTTCCTACCACGTACATATCTCTTTTTTGCAATGTACGAAAAAGCCTCAACACTGATAAATTTACACTGCTTTTTTAGCACTTATTTTACGAGCAAAAAAATGTCGCACAGATTTCGCACTCCTCACATTTTTCCTCGAATCGAAAAGAATTCATTTTTTTAAAAGATATATTTCATATTACAGTAACTAATGATATACATCTCTTTAATTAAAAACAAGAAAAAAAAAAAAAACACCCGCGATACTCCTAGCTAGAGCGCAGAGTCATGACGGCTCCTTCGTGCTTCCTACATACTGCCCAATTCGGAAAATCACAATTCGCAGCGAAAAAAAAAAATATGCTAAATCGAGCACCCAAAAAATCTCCCGGATGCATTCCGCCTTTATTTACTACTGTATTCACAGTACTAGAATTTACACACACAGAGAAATCTAACAGACATTGACTTACTAACAGAAATGCCCAACCCAGAAACTAGAAAGCTAAAGTTGGACCAGCTTCCAACCGAGATCTTGGATTTAGTCATGGATCACCTCCATCAACTGGATTTGCTTAAAGTCTGTTTGGTGTCAAAAGCTCTTTATTGGCCTGCGGTCAAGCGGTTGTACCTGCAAGTTTCATTCGTTTTTGAAGCGTTCTTTCCTGACCTAATTAAATATGAGAGCGCCGAGTATTACACCGTGGCCCCATTTCACAAGATCGAATATTTTTTCTTCACCGTGATCATGAATGAAAGGGTCGCCAGTTTAGTTCAGTCGCTAACAGTGGCCGAATTCCCGGAATTTTCCCGCGTTGGGGGGATTCAGATATTTTTACAGCGGATTCTGGATTTTCTAAACTTGAAGACTTTTCATTATGAAGGAGATTATGATATTCCTCGTCGTCTACTCGAAGGAGTGCAAACAATGACCTGTGACATACAACCTAATTACACATTTCCCCCTAACATTGTTGAACTAAAAATCACTTATGTGGGAAAGGAACTGAGCATTGACAAATTTAAACTGCTTGCCAACCAAATGATAAGGCAGAACAGCTATGGTAATTTAAAGAAGTTAAAATTTAATGTCCACTTTAGGTATTCTCGCGTCAGGGATACAGACCCTGAGGGAAGGGCGTCTAACTGGGCGCATTTCTTTCTTCAATTTGTGGAAAAGGGAATTAAGTTGAATTTAACGGCGTTGGGGCTTGATGGTGACTTTCGAGATGATGCCATTGATACCAGCGCAAATTTATTGGAACAGGCCATACATCTCAGTGAGTTGGAAACTCTTGATATGGTCTACTCCACTCATGTGAGGCAAGAACAAGAGTCTTGTGGAGATGGAGTACACATCTTGTTGGATAAAATCACTAGAAATTTGCCGAAACTTCGATATCTTTCCGTTAGACATTCACGCCAGTGTTATGAAAGCGAGATCGATGCACTCAATCGCATATTGCGTGAGAATATCCCCAATCAGCTAAAACAACTTATTATTGTCCTTGATACTCAAACCAAACTGGAGCTTGAACGCGTACGGCGCACAATTTTGGAGAGTCAGCACAATCTCGTCAAACTTAAAGTTGCACTTGAGTCTTTCTGGACCGATGGAGAAGATTATGAATTTATTGGTATTCCCTCGCTAAAAAAATTGGTGCAAGAAGCCGTCAACCACAAGGCTAAAAGAGAGATGCTCACACCTTGTATTTTTGATTTCGATGAGATCAGACCATTTATCCCAGAATCTCTAGTACTCAGCATCATAAAACATAAGAAGCAGATTTTGGATTTCTTGAAGGCTGACTTGATCTATAAGGAGGCGGCTCAGAGCTTACCTTTTCTCACTGAGTACTACTTTATTGGGCTTTACATTAGCATCAAAGAGCGGAGCTTTTTTGTTAACGGCAAAACCATATCTTTGGATGACCCCCGGCCCCAAAAAGTATCCTCCTTGGAGGACCCGAATCTGCTAAATGTTAAAACCATTACCTTGGAAGGGGATAACAAGAAGACTCCGGCTCGGAAAAGCAATCTTCTTGGATTACCAGAGCTTCGCCCCGCTAGTGTTCTTGTAGCACTTCATATGGTTTATATCCTCGCGAGGATGACTACTCAGTAACGTATAAACTTTTGTTCGAACAACTGCTTGTCCATAAGAATTCAATTGTCAAGTATATTAGAATGAGGGTTAGACCGATTCACAACTTTGATCTAGTTTGACCTGGATGTACTTCTTTTAATTGTGCACTAATTATGTCATAGGAAATCTTGGCGGTGTACAGTTGATATGCTCTTACGGGTTCTGTCAGATTCAGATTTAAGAATTCTTGATCTCATACGTGTAATCACTTGGAAAGCATTCGTGCATTTTTGGTTTGCTCAAAAGGGCGCCCTGTCATTTTTTAAAAAAAATCTTTTTTTTTTTTTAAAGAAACAAATCGTATTATAGAAAAAACTATATAAATATAGAAAAAAAACCTACAATAATGGTCTCGGAAATCGTTTTCTTCGATCTATCGATCTTTCTTCATTTTCAGTAGTATAACCACGCTGAACCGTCTACGTGAATTCATCAACAGGCGAGACCATAATTCGAAGCAATGAACTGTACTATATACACACAAGACGACGGAAAGAAAAATTTAAAAAGCTAACTATAATTTTTTTTTTTTTTAAAAGAAACAGAAATTAAAAAAAAAGAACTAAAAAATAATGACTCCGGCGTGATTCGAACACGCGCATCTTACGATAACAGAACTTGAGTCTGCCGCCTTAGACCGCTCGGCCACAGAGCCAATTGATGTCAGATGTTATGTAAATGATGAGGACTTCCGTCCTAGGAATCCATGGAGGTACGGATGTGCCGGCCCTCGTTAATATCCGAGATAAGGAGTCGCGCACGTGTCGGTCGCGCAGCGTCCGTCAGGGGCTGGCGCGACTGGAGAAATATATAAGATAAGGAATCCGCGGTTGGACGTTTGGGCGGCCAACCCTTTTACTATGCTTTATAATACACTCAGGTGGACGTACGTTTCGTGCTCTCAACACTAGCGCAAACGGAACCACC
>JAJMHT010000277.1:0-11444 GCA_030583145.1 Metschnikowia vanudenii
TTTATTCAGTCATCCAAAGTCGGGTGTTCTGAATCACTGCGTGTGTAAAATGTACCTTTCTGTTTTAATTCTTTTATATCCAAAAAGCTATTATCCTAATCAATATTTGCAAGTTCGAAGGAAGTGTTTCCGAAGAAAAGTAGTTCAATTGGCGAGAGAAAAAAAAAAAAAAAAAAAAAAAAAAAGACGTCGAAATCCAACACCGGTGAAGATAGGTGAGAGTGAGGCAAAGGCAAGGTGAATAAAATTTGCTTCATAAAAACCATTCTTCAAATTACAAATATGGAATACATTCAATGATAGTTCCGAGATTCAATTTAATTGTTCAAATCCAAATATTTCACAATCCCCGTGCACCCCCCTGTTGTCAGATATATTAATCTGGTAATAATAGTAATCGTTAATCGAAGCAAAGAGTCGGTATATATTGGCTGAAAACAGTAGTATAAATTTGAGCTGTGAAAGTAAGATAATTCCTAAGAGTAGAATCAGGTCAAATCAAGGGGTTCTTACGTGAAACAAAACCCTTAATTTGTGATAAACATTTCGAAGATAAGCCCCTGAGAGATACGCTCTTCAGGGGTAAATTAAACAGAGATAAGACTCCCAGATAAGTACTTCGGAGATAAGCCCCTCTGTGATAATCATTCCAAAATAAATTGTTCAGGGGTAAATTAGTCAGGGGTAGCCCCCTTAGGAATACCCCTTATTGCGCGTCGCCTTCATTCTACGCTTGATCTACTAACACCTGTCAGAAATAGTTGATAAATCTGCAAATTGTACGAAGACGAAAGCAACAAGAATGAAGGAAGATTGCAGGTTAGGGTTTGATTGAAGGTTGTAGATTAAAACTTATTATATAGAAAAGTAGTTAAAAACAACAATGGCCTTTCCATCATTAGATGTGGAAATGTCGGGGTGTATGTATTCCGATTTCCGGAAACGCGGGTACGCATTTCGCAAGAAACAGGGGTTCGCAGGGGTGTAGCCAGCACCGTGTTTTAGCCAAACACCTATACTATATCTGACACTCCTCGGCATTCCCGCATTTTAAACAATTCTCGTTCCCAGCTTCGAAATCACCATTACATTTTTAACATCTTCGACTACTCAGCCAGCAGAAGAGTTTTATGTGGCAAGAATTTCGAATTGGTTCTGTTCAAGGGGAGATAGCCAAATCCACAAATGTTAATATTATCAACTTTTTGGTCTTCTGCCGTATCAGATCCCACTCTAGGTTCTTTCCGCCCATAACAGCTTGCACTGGCCTGACCTGAGTTACGGAAGCAGCTCCATTGGACATTATCAAATATAAAAGCCCAAAATTATCAACAAGGCTTTCCTGAGTCTGGATAATTCTCTTCACCTAAACTCTCACTTGTGTTTCTCAAAATATGAGCTATAAAGTCAAACGATGGATATCAGCGACAAGGGTTTCATGGCAACAATTTTGTATCAGTGTATGATTTTAAGGCTAATATCTCTTCTGGTTGAAAGATCAAGGCCCATACTACGCAGAAAGCGATTTTTCTCGTTCCCCCTTTTGAATGAGGCAACTCTAAGTCCCCGGCATACTCCGAACTTTATTCAGTTGATTTCTCAACATTCGATATTTCTGGGTATCTTCCCGAAAGCACGCGGGAAGAATAATCAGCCACCGAGTTTATGGGTACCTCTCTCTATTTTTACAGCAGGGCAGGAAATTGTAATTCTTGTAGACAGAAGTCCCGTATGCACCAATAAACATTGATGCCAGTTTTCCCCGGAGACGGTACCACGTAATACTTTAACTAATCATTTCAGAAGCGTCGGTATCGAGTCCCATGGATTTTTTTTTTAATAGCAGACAGTCACATGCCAGAATTATACCCTCAAAACCCAACTATGCTCCCCGCGGTGATAAGGAATCTCTTCTGCTTTATACAGATTTCTGAAAAGAGGGATTTCCACAAATATCACAAGTCGAATCAGTTTTCAGATAAATTTTTAAAGCACCCCACCGGGAGGAATTCACATTTCACTCCATCTCAACAGATAAAATCACTACGAAAAGGCCTAGCTCCTTGCTCAAAATGAATTTGAGCGGCCCTTTTGTGTGGTCCCAAAGCAATCTCATCCCAACTATTTTCGCGGGTGAAATTCCTACTGCTACTGTGGGTGAGCGCGTACCAGCATCCGTTCTCTTTTTTGAACTCATGGAATTTCTCATTTGCAAAGCACTAATAATTTAAAAAAGAATAATTCCGCACATCAGAGTGGCCTTCAAAGTATCTTTAATATTTAATTATGACTTTTTTGAAGAAAACAGCTCGTTAAGTATTTTTCCTTGGTCGTTTGACACGTTCTAATTTTGCTTCCTTAATTGATCTCGTTTATTATTAGTAAACTTCACGCGGAAAAAACTGAAAAAAATCAAAATTATTAAAATACAACAATCAAAGATCTAAGAATTTCAAGTGTTATGAAAAGAGGAGAATTAGAAATAGCAACGTAGAGAAAAATAGTTTATTGATTCCGTTACAAATCTACAATCTTTTTTATGGTTATAGTTTATGTAGTCTACCTTGGAAGTGTACTTGGGTCATCGCACCGAGTGTGCCCCATCTCCAATCCCTCACATGAGAACAAAGAACTAAAAAGAGCCTGTAGTCGCCAGTGGGTGGAAATTTATATACTAATCGTTTGCATTGGTACAGTTTTAGGATAGTAGAACTCAAGTGACAAGACCTGAAAAGGGGAATATTATAGACTCTTAGTATTTCTAGATTCAACAGGTGTATCTTGCCTTGTGTTAGGTAGATCAAGCGTAGAATGAAGGCGACGCGCGATTAGGGGTATTCCTACGGGGGCTACCCCTGACTAATTTACCCCTGAACAATTTATCCTGGAATGATTATCACAGAGGGGCTTATCTCCGAAGTGCTTATCTGGGAGTCTTATCTCTGTTTAATTTACCCCTGAAGAGCGTATCTCTCAGGGGCTTATCTTCGAAATGTTCGTCACAAATTAAGGGGTTTTTTCCTCACATGTCTCACATAAGAACCCCTTGATTTGGCCCGATTCTACTTTTAGGAATCATTCTATTTATACAGCTCAAATTTATACTACTGTTTTGCTCAATACATACCGACTCTTTGCTTCGATTAACGATTACTATTATTACCAGATTAATATATCTGACAAAAGCCTCCTGGTCTCTTTGCAACCCAGTGCTTATAATTCTGTTGGCCGGCTATCGATCTACATGGAGGTCTACTGCGATTGGCCTCTATTAGTTGAACTTCTGGATCACTGTCAGAGCCGTGGCCCACTTGGGTTGGCCGTTACGTCTTTTCTGCTCTACAACTTGGCCTACAATGGGTGAGCTATTATACTCTCTTGTCTCGTGGTTTACCCCGCACTTAGCCGATCCTGTTGTCTGCAAGTGCGGAATGAGGGATTATATAATAACCGGCCTTTCCCCCTTCTGGGTATAGAGCCAAGCAAGTATCAAGTACAACAATACACCTATTGTTGAATTACCTATGGTTGAACTACCCTTCGCCGGACCTGGAGCTGACAATCACAATTAAGATCGAGAAAAACCAACGCCTGGAAATTCATTAATTATTTTTGTTCACTCCGCATCACACACAATTTGATTGAAAGACTTCACCATGATGTACAGTTTCAACCACACTTAAACTTTGACCAATATAGTCAAATATGCTTCCAATTAGCCACTAATCCTACTATTCGGCGCTCAACTGGAACCAAAGGCTTCTTTGACCTCTAAGCAGAGAAGAGAACTTCAAAAAACAATCGGATTCTTGATTCAGATAAGATAAATCATGATTGTGTATAAAGTTCTAGAAACAACAACGACCAACAGATATCAAAGAAAAGAATTTTCCTTTGGAACTTTCAAATACGACTGGAATTCCATTAAGACCTCCATTAAGACCTAAGTCTGGAACCTAGATTCCCTTGGGCGGTTTTGCTTCCTTTCCCCATTCCCGTTATCACAAATGGTAAAAAATACAGATCACAGAGGGTATGAAGGCACTATCCTTGAATTATTTGGTATCCTAGGTTTCAATTCTTCAAAACAACCGTTCTTTTCGAAAGATTTATATCCGTCGATTCTTAATAGCAGGGTTTGTGGTTCTCTGTTCTCTTTGAGCCCGAGGGCTAAGGCAGAGTTGAAGTACATAAAAACCTTACCTTATGAAAAGAACAATAGGAAACAAGGCTTAAAATGAAGATGAGTAACAAAGGCTCAGAGAATAATGAAATTAACTGTTTAGAAATGCCGATCTATTATGATGCCACAGTACGCTTCATGACAAGAAAATGGTCTTTTTGGCCCTAAGTGCAGTGGATATGCGTGTCATGCTTTAGTGGTAAATTATTTTGAAGAACAAGAAATTTCATCGGAGCAGCAAAATTCTTGAGCATTTTTATTTTCGCGGATATCCTTTTCCTCCTGCACTGTCATGGAGCGAGGCTGATGGTTTTTCAGATCTAAATATTGATGAGGCGAGAGGCTGAGGCGAGGTCCTGCGGTACTGAGAAAATGAGCTGGTTGGATTATTCTCGGCATTTTTTTGTGTGTTTGTTTCGGGGACCGGGCGGCCGATGTAGTGTGTGTTAATCTGTGCAAAAATGCACATGCACAGTAATTGTAGCAATTGAATGGGTAACGCGACTGGACTAGACTGGACTTTTGGTGCCACACATGCGAAAATGTGAAAATTCGTCCCGGAAAGATTTCTAAATTCAGCCTGCATTGCATCGGGCCGCGTGTATTTTGCCGTGCATATAAAGTTGAGCACATAAAAGTATTTTGCGAGTACATTCCTGGAGGGGGCCAAGTATTCAAACTTTTTATTTTTTGTTACTTTTCAAAATAAATCCAGTTCTTTTGAGGAAGTTGGGACAATACTCAACTTTCAAGAATTAGGAATTATTTTCTAATTTATGAGCTGAATGGAAAAACGTTTTTTTGTGGGTTAATTTTTTACTTCTTGTTTAGCTACAAAATACAAAGGGGCGTATTTTGGACTGCATCTACTCAAAATAGGGGGCTCATTCGCTGCCCTTATTTCCTTTGCCTGATACGCGAATCAATTATGCGACTCGCCCCATTGCTACTTCAAATCGCGAAGTCAAATAATCGGGAAAGAAAAGGTCTATAAGAGAATTTATTCCGTCGCCCATACTAATTTTTTGTCAAGTTTTCATCAGAATTCCCTTTATTGCCGACAACTCAAATCTTGGAATATGGTGGAAACCAGGCCTTACCACTTGTTTTATATAAAGCTAGTAATTTAATGCAAGGCTGACCTAAAAATTTAGTTTTTTCCAGACTTTGCACTTGTTACTGAGAGTATTGCCAGAACATATCTTGTCTGTTCATATAAGAGTGGAAAACTACCACGCTGGCTTCTGAAGAATTTTCAGCAAAGCCAGATTTGGCAACTCGTATGAGACGCAGGAAAGTAACTACCGCGGGTCACATTTTCAGCAAATTACTAAATAGAGTTGGCATCACAATTGTCTTCTTATATGATCCAAAAATAAGCGGAAAAGGGCTAAGAACACAGAAAAAACATTGAGGCGTTCGATAAAGGTTAGAAGATCAAGGGTGAATTCAAATTAACATGAATGAAAACGTAATTAAAAGAATGCGCTCACTTACCCCACATAGCAAGAACGAGCTCACTTGTTTTGCTAATCACAAGTAAAGTAGAAGTGCATTTTAGGGGGCATCTGCACTTCAAGAAAACTGCACATAAGAGCAGTGTGAGAGTTAAAAATTTGGGTAATTTTTGGCGATCTCGCATAAATTTCTTTTAAGGACTTCCCATTCAATAAATAGGTACTGACTAAAGCCGAGGTGCGGAGGTGTGGTGTCTTATACATCAGGTCATTTTAACAGAAAGATTTTCAACCAGGGTTAAAAGGCTTTTTGGATTTCCATTGATTATGGTAATATCTAGTGCACTATTTCGGAGTGAGAAAGTTCTGTCAGAGTGAAAACAGATAGGTTGGGATTCTCTGCGTTGTAAGCGTGCAAAGCCTATGTCCGACTCTGTAATAGCTTTATACTTTGGGTAGTCGATGCTCCCCAAGCCGTTGCTTTTTATTTAATACCACGTGAATTAAAACGTGGAAGTGAGCATTGCTCACGTTCTGCATTTCTCGTATCCCGCGATGCTGTAGTTGGAATGTAGTTGGAATGTGGTTATGCAAAAAATAAAAAAAAAATAAAAATCATGTGGTTTTTTGAAACGAGCGCATACATGTGAATATTCTTAATTTTGTAAAATAATAAATAAGAAGAGTCTTAGAATGTAGGTGCTTGCACCTTCTTAGAAGTACAAGAGGTTCAAAACCAGATGAAAAAAATAAGAATATCGCGTTGGGAATTAACTCCGTTGCCAGTGGTTGCTGAAACCAGAGTGAAAGCGTTTCGTGAAATTATAACGGGGCCAGATCTTGCATATTGAGACTCACTGCTCTGTCATGGAGAATGTCGTGCGGCCAAGAAGTTCGATTGCCATGTACTCATTTCCATTTTGGTACACAGACACCGGTTTTCCCTCGGCTGAGGTGAATGTGTGCACAACTCAGCCATCTTACGATTCTCGAAAAGGGGTTCTCAAAGTATTTTACACGGCCGGCAAATTACAATATTGTGCTATTCCCAAAAAAAAAAAGTTCCTTATGTATATAAAAAAAACAAACGGTTCTATAAAGTTTAGAATTAGAGAGTATAAAGGAAGCAAAAGGATTTGTCTTTACCTTGTAAACATTGTGAAGAAGTTTGAAGAATCACCCATTTGTACGCAGGCGCGACTACACAAACGCCTGAATGAAAAAGAAACAAAAAAAATATTCAGAATTTGTCAAAGCTAATTGAAATGTGCATTAATGTCCTTGAAGTACGACTTACCCAGCAATTGTTCGGGCATTCTTGGATAGTAAATCATTTTCCCTGGAATCCATGCGGAGCAGAATTGCATACGACTCAATCAATTCCGGATGGCGATAGCAAGCATACTGTTCTTATGCATATTGGTTCATCCCATCCCAAAAGGGTGCATGTACTCAGTATGCAAGCAAAAAAAAAAAAAAAAACAGAAACAGTGGAATTCAATTCGCCGCGAATATCTTCATTTGTTATCGTTTTTTTGCTAACGCCTTAGTAATTTTAGGTAATTGTTTGTAGATTTAATTAATCTTCGTGAACCTCAAGTATTTAAGGAGCCAATCTCCAAGTAAGCTTGGCCCACCGACTAGATTAAAATCGAATAAAAGAGATGTTTCATCCAGCAACTTTGCTTGGATAACTCCAAATCGCGGTATATATGCAGTATACATTCTTCAAGTACATCACAGCGGATAATTTTTGTCCGCCCAACAGCAATGCATCACGTCACAACACCACCAGGTTTCGTGAATTTGATGCTCGTGAATATTACAGATTATGGGTGCTTCTTGACATAAAACTCTTTTCAAATACATGATCATATCCGCAGGTCAAACAATCAAATCTTCTCAAAGGCAGCGTATGGTCTACGTCACACTTTCCAAAATAGTTCTTATTTGCATATCGTGACTCTGATGATTGCCATTCCGTTCTCCATAAACCTGCAATCAAAAGAAACATGCAATATGCTTATTTATTTTCTCGGCTTACGCTTGCAGGACATGCACGCGTTATCTGTCAGTACACCACAGTTTGCTCAACGAACGCCGGAACAAAATTCCAAGGGTGATTTTGAGCAACATTCTGGGAAATAAAATGGAACCCGCCCCCTCGACTTTACTATATTTTAAATTTTCTTCTGAAAGTTGAAATCCCGTCTATGATCAAATATTATTATTGGCTCTTAGTCGCGTTTTTAGCGTCTACTGTCTCTGCGGCGGCAAATGGCTGTCCCCCTACCTCTAAGATAGGAGACGGCTTCAACGTGGACTTCTACAAGTACCCCCTTATTTCGACAAAGAAGGTTGACCCAAAGTACAATGTTACCACTTTCAGCAACTATGGCTACCTTGCATCCACATCCGGTGTAACGCTGGTGAATTTCCAAAAGCCAGACAAGGGTGATGCGACTGTCGTGTATGATACTGTTTACGGAGTAAGACTTACTTACTCGAATTTCTCGATGAACATGACTGGTTACTTCTTGGCACCACAAACCGGTACATACACATTCTCCTTTACTGGTGATGACAGTATTTCTTTTACTGTTGGTTCTTCCGGAAGCTGTTGTGGAAGTGTGTCGGAGAATGTTGACGGTTCTGCTGCCGTCATTTCTGCTGGTGAGGCAACTACTTTTAAGGTTTCACTCGTTCAAGGTTTATATTACCCCGCCCGTTTGCTCTACTTGAACGTTCGTGGAGGCTCTCAGGTGTCTGTTTCGTACACTGCACCAAATGGTCAGAAGGTTTCAGAAATTGGATCTCAAATCTACCAGATCGAACAGCCTAAGAAATGTTACACTACTACCACACAATACTGGACAGGCACTCAAACACTGACTACTACTGCCACGGGTGAAACAACGGAGACAGTCATTGTAGAGCTCCCATACGCAACTAAGACTACTTACTGGACAGGTGCGTCGTCTGCTACGACTGTGACACCATCGAATGGCGGCCAGCCAACTGTTATTCTTCAGTTACCTCAAGTTACTACTACGTCTTATTGGAGTGGCGCATCTTCAACGACTACTGTGACACCAGCTAATGGAGGCCAGCCCACTGTTGTTGTTCGTTTACCTCAAGCAACTACGACAACATATGGTTCAGGATCACTCACTAGTACCACCACCGTGACACCAAGCGATGGTGGTCAGCCTACAGTTGTTGTTCAGGTGCCTCCAGCTTTTACGACCGCCTACTGGAAAGAGTCCTATACTTCGACATCTACTGCCACGCCAAGTGATGGAGGCAGACCAACTGTCGTTGTTCAGTTACCCCCAGACAATGCAGCTGCTGCCAGTGGCGGATGTGTTCTTACTTCTAAGATCGGGGACGGTTTCAATGTAGACTTCTACAAGTACCCCCTTATTTCGACCAAGAAGGTTGATCCAAAGTATAACGTTAACACTTTCAGCGACTATGGCTACCTTGCGTCGACATCCGGTGTCAAAGTGGTGAATTTCCAAAAGCCAGACAAGGGTGATGCGACTGTTGCTTATGATGATGTGTACGGAGTAAGACTTACTTACTCGAATTTCTCGATGAACATGACTGGTTACTTCTTGGCACCACAAACTGGTACATACACTTTTACTTTTACTGGTGATGACAGTATTTCTTTTACTGTTGGTTCTTCCGGAAGCTGCTGTGGAAGTGTATCGGACAATGTTAATGCTTCTTCTGCCGTGCTTTCAGCGGGTGAACAGACTTCTTTCAAGGTCACACTTTCTAAAGGCTTCTATTACCCTGCCCGTTTGCTCTACTTGAACGTTCGTGGAGGCTCTCAGGTGTCTGTTTCGTACACGGCGCCAAATGGTCAGAAAGTGTCAGACGTTGGGCCTGATATCTATCAGATCGCACGTCCAAGTGTTTGTTACACTACTACCACACAGTACTGGTCAGGAACTCAAACCCTGACTACTACTGCCACAGGTGAAAGTACCCGGACAGTCATTGTGGAGCTCCCATACGCAACTAAGACTACTTACTGGACAGGTGCGTCGTCTGCTACGACTGTGACACCATCGAATGGCGGCCAGCCAACTGTTATTCTTCAGTTACCTCAAGTTACCACTACGTCTTATTGGAGTGGCGCATCTTCAACGACTACTGTGACACCAACTAATGGAGGCCAGCCAACTGTTGTTGTTCGTTTGCCTCCAGCAACGACTACAACATATGGTTCAGGATCACTCACTAGTACCACCACCGTGACACCAAGCGATGGTGGCCGCCCCACAGTTGTTGTTCAAGTACCGCCAGCGTTTACGACTTCCTACTGGACTGAATCCTACACCACAACTACTACCGTGACGCCAAGTGATGGAGGTAAACCAACTGTTGTTGTTTCATCACCTCCAAGTGGTGGCTGTATTCCATCCAGTGTAGGAGGTACTGGTTTTGTGGGAAGATTCTACGGCTATGAGCTCAGCAGTCGTGCTGGTTGGGAGAAAAATTTCTTTAAATCAGATTACAAGACGAATCTTTTGAACACCATCACAGGTCTTACTGATATCAATTTCCAGGTTTCCGCGGCTCCTCGTGTGGTTGTTCAAGGTACCATTTACGGTTACAGCACAACCATCTCAAATTACACCATCGAGTTGAGTGGCTTTTACTTGGCGCCCTCCACCGGAAATTTCACGTTCAATTTGGCTGCAGACAATGGCGCTTCTTTGCAATTTGGTTCGGGACCAGTGTGTTGTAATAGCCCCTTAAACAGTGTGACAGGTAACTTTGCAGTTAACACTTTGGGCCAAGCGGGCGGAGCTGATATTAACACTGCTCAAAGCACGGCATCCTTCAGTCTCACGAAAGGTGTCTACTACCCAATCAAGCTTGTGATGTTCAACTGGATGGGTGATGGTGGTGTTAGATTGACCGTTACTGATCCATCTGGCAACAATATTCCAAATTTTGGTCTGAATGTGTACCAACTTCGGTTCGCCAATAGTGCGTGTTTCGCAACTACTGTTACTTCTCTTTGGGATAATTCATTCACGTCTACGACAACTGTGTCAGATCGCCTGACTAATACTGTTGTCGTTGAGATTCCAAAGTCTGCTACCACCACAACTACCACATGGACGAACTCTAATACATCTACCAGCACAATCACTGGAGTCCTGACAAATACCATTGTCGTGGATGTTCCTGCTCAATTCACTTCCACATCTACTTGGACTGGTTCTTTCACCACCACTGAAACTGTGACCGGCACTGATGGAGCCACGACTCCGGTTGTTGTTGTTCCTGGTGTGGCAACCGTCACCTCCACTTGGACTGGTTCTTTCGCCACTACTGTGACCACTACTGGTGCCAATGGCGTTCCAACTGTTGTAGTTGATGTTCCTGCTGGAGCCACTTCCACATCTACTTGGACTGGTTCTTTCACCACCACTGAAACTGTGACCGGCACTGATGGAACCACGACTCCGGTTGTTGTTGTTCCTGGTGTGGCAACCGTCACCTCCACTTGGACTGGTTCTTTCGCCACTACTGTGACCACTACTGGTGCCAATGGCATTCCAACTGTTGTAGTTGATGTTCCTGCTGGGGCCACTTCCACATCTACTTGGACTGGTTCTTTCACCACCACCGAGACTGTGACCGGCACTGATGGAACCACGACTCCGGTTGTTGTTGTTCCTGGTGTGGCAACCGTCACCTCCACTTGGACTGGTTCTTTCGCCACTACTGTGACCACTACTGGTGCCAATGGCATTCCAACTGTTGTAGTTGATGTTCCT
>JAJMHT010000278.1:0-11268 GCA_030583145.1 Metschnikowia vanudenii
TAGATTGTAGATTGAAACTTATTAAGTAGAAAAAGTAGTTAAAATAAGAATGGCCTTTCCAAGAATAGATGTGGAAATGCCGGGGTTTATATATTGCGGTTTCCAGGAACGCGGTACGCGTTTCTGAAGGAAAAAAGGGGCTCGCAGGGTTTTAGCCAGCACCGTGTTTTAGCCAAACACTTATACTCTATCTGACACTCCTACTCTCATGAATGTATTCGGGTAAATATCCATCTATCGCCTAATGTGTCTTTCATTTATGTCTTTGCTCCTGAGGATTCAGGGTAAGAAACGGGTCATATTCATGAATGTCCTAAGTGGAAACAAAAAAAAAAAAATTGAATAACCAAGCCCTTCCACAAAAAAAGGTCTCGAATGTTTCGCTAAAGTCTGGGCAGTGTTTGTCGCTACCTAGGGTGTTGACCGCTGAGGATCGGAGATATCTAACAATGGCCTGAGTCCCCTCGCTAAATTCTCAAAATGGAACCAAGGGTATCTAGACCCGGTCAGAAATATGCGCGCGGTAATTACCAAATCCGGAGATGTCATCGAGAAGGCTCGCCTTATCAACGTGGGCACCGGACATATAAGACAGTCACAAACTTCGGTATTCGCTGAATCACTTTTTTTTTTCCCCCCTTATCATTTTCACAGCACAGAAAAGGCAAAAAAAAAATCATCATGTCCCCAGCATCAAATGCGTCTAGAAACACGGATAAAAAGGCCTACCCCTTGATCGAAAGAGGTTCTCACAATATCGCCAAAGGCATGCCCCACCCATACCCTCTACCTAAGTTTGCAGACAAACACGAGGAACGAAAATGGGCCAAGCAACGTATGGCTGGTGCGTTCCGCGTATTTGCAAGGAAAGGGTACACTGAAGGAACTGCCGGACACATCTCTTTGAGAGATCCAATTGACCCCGATACCTTTTGGATCAATCCTTTGGGAAAACACTTTGGGCTAATCAAGGCTAGTGATTTGGTTCATTGTGATGAAGCTGGAAACGTCCTCCCTGATGGACCGCAAACTGCAATTAATGCCGCAGGTTTTGCTATCCACTCTGCCATTCATAAAGCTCGACCAGATGTCATTGCAGCCTGCCACACGCATTCCACATACGGAAAGGCGTACTCTGCTTTGGGAAGGCCTTTGGATATGATCAACCAAGACGTTTGCACTTTTTACAAAAGTCACAGTGTTTACACCGACTTTGGTGGAGTTGCCATTGATGAAGACGAAGGCATTGCAATTGCTGAAGCGCTTGGTGATGGGAAAGGCGTCATTTTACAAAACCATGGCCTTTTAACTGTGGGTGCTACCGTCGATGAGGCCGCCTATCTTTTTACATTGATGGAGAAAAGTTGCCAGTGCCAGTTACTTGCTGATGCTGCTCTCAGACCTGGAGAAAAATTGAAGGTGTGTGGCGATGAAGAGGCGTATTTTACAGAGCAAGTGGATGGAGATCCTGAGATGCTTTATACCGAATTTCAGCCTGACTATGAGATGGAGTTGTATTACAATAACGACTTCTTGAACTAAGAGGGTGCATCAGGGGTGCTTGATGATGGATACCGGATATTGGAATGGTGTAATGATGTGGTACTACTATCTATCATACAGTTAAGACGCCATAACTCTTTTGTTTGTTTGTTGTTGTTTTTTTGCTTTTTGAGTTTCGATTTCTTCAAGAAGTATGATTGAAATCATGGTTGAGTTTTAAGTCTCTTTTTTTGAGGGCCATATTTATAAGTTATGAAATTACTGAGTTTATAGTTGCTTTTTGAAGTCCATTTGCCTCTTGCTCGTCTGGTGTCGCAGAAACTCACTGGAGAATCTCTTCTGAGACTAGTCTTCTGAAACAAACATCATTTTTGCAAGTATCAAGTGCTTCCATCATTCTTGTGGCCAGAGTTTAAGCTCACTTCTAATATTTGGTCTTTGGTATAAGTTTTACAGAATTTGCCAAATAAAAGTACCCGTTTTATGTTCTCCATTATCGCATGTTATTATACTCAACATTTCTCACCGGAATGTATTAAAAAGTGTCAAGCAACGACAGGTTATAGGAGCACTAGTGCTGTCTAATCGAAGGTGAGAAGCTTGAAAACTTTACCAATAATTGATGTAGTTTTTTTTTTGTTCTGTTTTTTTTATAAAAAAAAAAAACTTAATTAAGGCATACCCAATGCTTGACTCTGTTCACTTTGGCAAACAAACCTCCTCAACTTGCAAGTTCTACGCCTACGCCTTTTTGCTGCCTATCTCAAATGATTCATATCGTGAGATGCGTGTTCTGTGACCAAGCACTGTGGCAAAGGAGTGGCACTAATTTTTCTCAATGTAAATAACGCACGTAATTGAGGTAATATACTTTCTGTTTCCAGAAATTTCCAGGTTGAGGATTCCAGCCATGATGAAATGCATCTCGTAAGAAAAAAACAAGCATGTACCGGGCAAGAAATCGTATGATATTTTCGCCCAAAAAATCAAATGTTAGAGTATAATTCTTAAAGGGCAATCAAAATTCTTGATTTTCCCATCGAGTCGACCTATGGCAACCAGGAGCTCGTTTCGGGGCATTTGTTTCCATAGTTCAATTGCACCTTTCGTATAGAGCAAGTCTTAGCGGCCTTCGTAGAAAGAGACACCTACTTCGCGTTTAGCGAGTTTCTGGAATGGTACATATCCCTTTCCCGCCGTTGCTTCCGGACGAGGCGGACTTTATTCATTTCAAGAAAATCGATATCTTGTAAACTTATGATTTCCTCAAATGTGTGTTCCACGACTACCGCAAAGCAGACTAATTGAACTTAATACTTTTTTTATGAAATTGTTATTCTCAGAAGCTTACTTTGAAGTGTGGTTCATGGAAATTACGACACCAGACCAACTTGCTAGGTTAAGCAAAAGAAATGAGCCTGTGTTTTCGATCTACATAAACGAAAATCGCTTCCGAGGTGTCGGTGTATTGGCCAATCGCGGAACTTGAAAGGAAGAATCTATGCAGGTGTAATTGCTTTTTTTCAACAAAGCTAAACCTCTAATTGGCCGACTGCAACATGTCGACGCAACCCTTCCCGGAGAATCTCCGACTATTCTGAAAAGAGGAGAAAAGGAAAACAAAGCCTACGATATTTGTGTACCTCGTCCACTATAACTTGGCTTTTAAGGTACAAGTCATGGTTATTCGTAAACCTTTATAGAAAGTCCAATTAATACTACACAATTAGGCAGTTAAACCAGGAAAATACGTAAACCATTGTTCCGAGGGTAAAGTTGCTGGTCTTGCATACCTTGCGAACATTCCCAAATGATACAAACCTCCCTGTACAAAAAGCCCGGGCAAAGTATATGGAATGACCATAAAAATTGAGAGTAAGTTGGAAAGTAAAGATCGTGAGCTCAATTTAGTCAACGGATCAAATTTCGTCCATTTGATTTTCCAGAAACTATTTAACGAAGAAAAATAGCCACTAGTAAAGTCAGCAAATTTCAACGGATATTGCCTCAAGCCATGAATGCAAGCAAGGGAGTTCATCTTCGGTGCAGTGTCCTAATACGGAATGCACATGCATTACACAATTTTTTGATGCAGCAGCAAAGGTGTTGCGGTATTTTTCGGAAAAACTTTTCGGAAAAACTCTTCGAAAGCATCGGCCAAGATGGGACAGATAAATGCGGTAACTACCAAAGCTATTAATTCACCAATGGCTTGGCGACTTTCTGGTCTTCAACCATATTATATTTTCAAAAAAATTTTGTTACTGCTAAAGAAAAAAAAAAAAAAAAAAAAACCATACCCGCGAATGCGCCACGTCTATAAATCTCTGTTTACCGTAAAGTTACCTAAGTTGCAATGGGGTGTCAAAGGAGTATATATACATTTCGCGAAGAACTTCGGGGACAGTCTGCTTTCACGGTAAGAATTGCCGTGATGCAAAAATCATTGCTGCAACATCTGCCGTACTTCCTTCTGCCAAACATCTGTTTATTCAGGAATGTGAGCCGCAACCCTTATTAAGATACGAGTTTCTCGGCTTTTTCGATTCTCAGGAATTTTTTCTTCTTTTTTCAAATCTTTCATTAGTCAAATTTTATCAATTTTGAAGTACCTCAACATGAAACCGAATCTAGGCTCGGTGTCCTTGGTCACCACTTACCTTATCAGTCTGGTATCTGCTTTGGTTATCAACCATCATGGTGGGGCTAGGCCACTTGCCACCCCCGTTGAGACTACCACCTCGCCTGGACCTCAATCTATCGATGAAACGGCTTCCTTCTTTGATTTTCCGCTTGTATTGGGGCGTCCACAATCTAATTCAGTGGAAACTTCGACTGTTCCTGAATCGCACTCCACTGAAGACTCTGTGACCCTGGTTTATAAGCCTATGATTATTGGTCTTCCTCATTTCCATCCTGCGAAAACTTCTTCCTCGACTGGACCTGAGCCTACCTCGACTGAGGCTTACTCTGCCGGCCAGTCTGCCTCTGTTTTAGATGCGCCACTTATCATTGGAAGGCCACACTTCCATCCGGTTGGAACTTCTGCTGCAGTTGAGTCTCGCTCTACTGATGAAGCTGCTTCTCTGGTTTATTACCCTGCTATCATTGGTCTTCCACATGTCCACCCAGAGAGAACTTCTACTTTGGGTGGATCTGAATCTTCTTCGACTGGATCTGAACTTTCTTCGATTGACAGTTCTATTCCTGAGATTGGCTCACCTGCTGTTATTGGACGTCCGGTCTACCATCCACTCAGCTCTTCTACTTTGGGTGGATCTGAATCTTCTTCGACTGGATCTGAACCTTCTTCGATTGACAGTTCTATTCCTGAGATTGGCTCACCTGCTGTTATTGGACGTCCGGTCTATCATCCACTCAGCTCTTCTACTTTGGGTGAATCTGAACCTTCTTCGATTGACAGTTCTATTCCTGAGATTGGCTCACCTGCTGTTATTGGACGTCCGGTCTATCATCCACTCAGCTCTTCTACTTTGGGTGGATCTGAACCTTCTTCGATTGACAGTTCTATTCCTGAGATTGGCTCACCTGCTGTTATTGGACGTCCGGTCTACCATCCACTCAGCTCTTCTACTTTGGGTGGATCTGAACCTTCTTCAACTGGATCTTTGTCAGCTATATCTTCTTCTGCATTTGAAATCACTTCTCTGATTAATAATCCTATCATCATAGGTCGTCCAGTGTTTTATCCAAATTCCAGTTCTACTTCAACAAGATCTTACGCAACAGTCTCAAATTATCCTAGCCAGGACATCTTTCAGACTGTGTTTCCTGGTGTAACCTACACGGCTGGACTGGATACTAGTTCCTCTACTACCTTGGAAAATCCAACTAGTGGAAGGTTTGTCCCACTGCTTTCTTCGTCCGGTACAAGTTCCAACTCTATTCGGACTACTCGGGTGAGTTCCAACACTTACCAAACCAGTGCATATGTTTCTAGTTCCACTTCTAGTACCCCATTGGATATTTCTGCCATTGAATCATCTGCTGTTTCTTCTGGGTTTTTGACCGTGCAGTCTTGGACTACCCCAGTAATTGCATCAGTCGTTGAGTCTTCCGCTTTTGAGTCTTCGATGGAGTCTAGTGCTGTCGAGACTTCTGCTGTTAAAACTTCTTCTGAGCCTTTTGCTGTCAAGTCTTCTGCTTCATCTATCACCGAACCGTCTACCCTTTCGTCGGTAATTTCTTTAATTGAGCCGTGGACTCCTTCTAACACTATTTTGACACGTGAGCCTTCTACTGCCACATATTCTATGGCTCTTACTGCTGTCTCGTCTGTGGACTCTGCTATTTCCTTTTCCAGTACTTCTGTGGCTTCTCTGTCCTTGGAGTTTTCCAATATTCCTGCTCAGATATCATCGGTTAGCTCCACCGATGCTTCTACTGTTGAGCACAAGGACACTCAGACCCATGTGTCTTCGGTTGACTCTTCCACCACATATACGGCTGATTCCAATGTTGAATCCTCTTACGTTCCAACTAACTCCTTTAGTACTGGGTCGACTCTCAGTGCTTATTTCGGTCTACAGACTGTACCTTCTGCTGCACTTGAATCGATAAGTGCTACTACTGCCACTACGTTTTCTACTTCCAGTACTTCTCCAGCTGGCTCTTCTTCAACAAGCTTTTCTGCTAGTGGATCTTCTGTTACTGGGTCGTTTTCCATTGTTTCTTCTGTTGAACTACCATCTACCCCCATCGGTGAATCCACTGTCTTGTTGTTCAGTGCATCTTCTGAAGAATCACACTCTGGTCTCATTGTTACGAAGGCTGCTAGCTCGGCTCCCACGGACTCCAGTGTGGCTTTTATGACTACCGATTCTATTAACCACGGCTTCATCACGAAATCGCTGTTCCCTACGTATAGTGCTTCTGTGAGTAATTCCGCAATTAAGCCACCTGTTGAATCCTCTATTGAGTTTTCCAGTGTTGCGAGCCACTCTTCTGCTACGACTATTGGTGGTTCTGAGACTCCAGCTTCTGCCAGCTCTACTACAAACTCAACCTGGACTTTACCTTCAACGTACTTCGTGGCTGATATTGCTCTGTCTTACTCGGCCACTTCTTCATTGTCTTCTGTGATTCATGACAAGAATTCAGCCACCCAATCTAGCCTCACTAATGAATTAATAACTATCGTTGGTACTTCTATTGATGTTTCAGGTGCTACTTCGCTTGTTACATCTACGTTTACAACGACCTATTGTTCCTCTGGTGCCATTATTCAGCCAAGCTTCACTACTGAGGCTATTACTGTGACTACGACATCCACTGATGGCTTAGGGGTTGCTAAAATCGTTACTTCTACATTGACTACAGCTTATTGCCCTTCTACGTTTAGTGAGCCAGACCTTACCACTGAAACTAGAACAGTTGGACACACCTCTACGGATGGTGAAGGGTCTACTGAACTTATTATGTCAACATCCACAACCACTAATGGTCATACTACGGGTGTTGTTAATGAGCCTGGCTACACTACTGAGACAAGAACTATAATCAGCGTATCGACAGATGCTACTGGCGCTACCAAGTTTGACACAGCTACATTTACAACAACCTATTGCCCCTTTAGTGTTGTTGAACCTAGTTACACGACCGAGATTTTCACTACTGTTGCGACATTAAGGGGCGACACTGGACTGTCTGTCACAACTTTGACGATTACTCTGACACACTGTTCAAAGTGTAAGCATGGAAGTTCTGGTAGTGGTTCCAAGACCATCACTACAGCAGTAACACAAATTCCTCTTGCTGAAACCGCCGTTGGCTCTCAAGGAATAGCTGTAGGAAATGGACAGGCTTATTCAACTGGATCTTCAAGCTCTGACGAAAGTTTTGCTTCATCTGCTGCTTCGAATGTTGTCACTATTAATGGACAAATCCAGAGCAGCGCTTCCTCTGTTCCACGTCCAAAAACATCCTCTGTGTCTCTATTTGAGGGCGCTTCTCCCCGCATGTCGGTAATTCTGACTATGTTTTTTGCGCCTATTTTGGCTTTGTTTATCTAGATATCTCTGGTTAAACTCTTCAATTCCGCGTCACCTGGACCTTCTGTTTTTTCAACCCTTTTGATTTTCGAGATTGCTCACGTGAGTTACGCTTTCACGACAACCTTGGTGGATGTATGAACTCTGGTGAAAGCAATCAGTCATGTTTATTTGTTTTTCCAGCTATTTTATTTAGTTGGGTTTTGGAATATACATCTTTTTTAAAAAATTTGAAGTTGAGTCCTTCTTTCGTAGTTTAAATGTGCCGTATCTGAAATAAGCCGGCTCAGTGAATAGCTCCCTTAATTGCTGTATCCCACCGTACACTAACAGACTTCTATAGGCATAATCTTCGTGCAAGAGAATATAATAAGATTCTAATTTATTATCACTGTTATTGTTAGCGACCTCATACCATTCGGCTAATTCTTCACGTAACTCGTCTGTGGTCTCGTCTCGCATTAGTCAACCCTTTCTTAGTTGTTGAGGTACAGGATGCCTGATCATGTGACAGCAAGCTCAGGTATCTGTCCACGTTTTTCTATATAGTCTGGATTCCCCGCGCAATCCATTCGCACTCCTTCTTTTTAGTAAGGGTGACTTCTGCTAAGTTTATACTAATCGATTCCTAAGTTACAATATGAGTGTTGATCATATTCATCAAGCCCAGATTAAAATATCATCTGATGATCAGTCGAACGTCTCTAGTTCCATTATTTCCAATAGTCCTGAAGTGTACACGGCTGTCAGCCCTTACACTCATGAGAGGACGGTTGAGGTTGTTATTTGTCCAGACACTACCGTGTGCCTCAATGCTCTGTATGTAACCTCTAGACTTCAACATTAGTATCGTCTCTTATAGACACACCACATGGAAACTATATAAATAGGTAGCAATATCCTCTAGAGACCTTTACTCAGTGTCACTGAATTACCACAAGGCATATCAACCAGCCGGACTACCTGGATCCTGACAGAATGATTCATTCGCACTTACTAGCCTTGGCAAGATACCGGCAAAGTGAATTGTATCAATAAATTTGAAGATTACATTGATTTACAACACTGTTAATAAGTTTGCTTGTTTATCTTTTTCTTTTCTAGTTGGTTTGTGACTCATTAAATATATCCGTGAATTTTACTGGAATTTTCGGTTCGGGTAACGATTATGTGCCACAATCATCGTGTGAGAAGCCACCGGTTCCGAAGCATCACGTGAACTTATCGCTGAACGCGCCAATCATTTCGTGGGACAAAAATGGAAATTCCCAATTTGCTAACAGAAACAAAATAAGCAGAACTCACATGGAAGAGCACTTTCATTAAAAAGGTGTCTTCTGTTTTAGGTCTACGCATAAGTCAACTATTGAGGCAAAAATTCATAAATTTCACATCACTTAAGCAATTGAATTTTCAGAAGCACCAAAAAATTACAAATTTTAAGCAAAGCAGAGGTGTGGCAATAAAACTATTTTGGTGCGTGGACTTTGAACAGATGATCTAACTTCCTGAGGGCCCATTACACGGAAAGATATATTTTTATTTAAATCCGAACTTTGATGATGAAATATATGCACGGAAAAAACCACGCGATCGTACCCACTCATACCCGACCTTCGTAGCAATGCGTTTCCAAAATTTTCTGTCCCACGCACCATGCCAATCATGTCAAAAATAGTTATAAATCTACAAATTGTAAGAAGACGAAAGAAACAGGTAGGAAGGAAGATTGTAGGTTGAAGTTGAATGAAGTTGAATGAAGATTGAGATTGAAACTTATTAAGTAGAAAAAGTAGTTAAAATAAGAATGGCCTTTCCATCATTAATTGTGGAAATGCCGGGGTTTATATATTGCGGTTTCCGGGAACGCGGCACGCGTTTCGGAAGGAAAAAAGGGGGCTCGCAGGGTTTTAGCCAGCACCGTGTTTTAGCCAAACACTTATACGCTATCTGACATTTGTCAATATTACTGCTTTACTATTATTATCAGATACACGTATCTGACATAAAGCCGCATTTGTCAATGAAGTTTAACAGGAATTTAAGTTCATATAAATGACTGTATCATACACATTATACGAAGAGACATCACTTTATGACCTTATTGAGACAGCTCATAGTGAAGGCACAAGCATTTACTAATATTTTACACGCGATCGCGGAATCCCGTTGAATACCTGATTCAGTAAAAGATTTAGCGTGGTATAACATTCTACATACCATCGAATGACCTTCTGAATTTCCAGCATAGTTTGTACCACTCAGGGGTGACTACATGTAATATTTTCTCAAAAAATATCGTCAAAATATTCCTTTTATCAAAAGTGCTTAATTGAGAACAAAGATTTCTTCATGGTCCATCATCTATTATTAATTATCTAGAGAATCAATATTAGTATCTCCTAGCCACAAACCTACATAAGTTATCTTGGCGGGCGACAGTAGCTCCCGGATAAAGAAGCTGTCTTTGGAATGCCTCATGACCTTGTTAGATTCAAGCCGTCTGGCTGGGTAAAAGGTATTGTGTATTTCAGTGATGATGAGTAAAGGTAGCAATCTCCCGAGGAAATCGCTGCCTGTTTATATAGTTTCCATATGGTGTGTCTATAAGAGACGATTGCTAATAGAGAGATGACTAATGCGGGACAAGACCATAGACGAGTCACGTGAAGAGTTAGTCGAATGATATGAGGTCCCTAACAGACCTTCCGGTATTTCCTTAAATATCTGGTAACTTCATTGAAAAGTTTGGATTTAATCCGGAGGCCTCTTGGACTCTACTTCGGGTAAGCGTCTTTTTCAGAAACATCCTACTCTTTTGACTCATCCTTGTGAATTTTCCAAGACAAAATCCTTCGGGTCGTTCCCTGATGATTATGAAATTCAGAGCAAGAAGAAATTGATCTTATCAACTGTATATTGCGCCTATCGGGAAGTTCTGACTAAAAGTTTCTGGTTTACACTTTAGAGCATCATATATCAGTATTAATCGTATTATTCAGTATTTTGTACTAGGGGCTGGTAACGATAATGGCAGTCCCTTAGTGTTAGAACTATATAATATTTTCTCATGAAAAACTTTCAGCATCGCATCGAACGCGGGATGTCACTGTATACACACTGACATCATACAGGCATATAGGTGCACCTTGAGGTACCTCTATAGCATCTGACCTTACCGCCGTATGAATCCTGACCGCTCACTATCCTAATTGGGAACATAATTATGTATAAAGCAATAGATGACCTTGAATACCAATTGGGGGGATACCCGGGACCTTGCCAGAGTGGCCTAATATACACTAGAAATTAGTTTACCGAATTCATGTAAAGTTTATCAAAGTGTTAGACATTAAATCATTGATCTACTTTGTTGGGTGTTCCGGTAATTTTTCACACTTTGAAGACTCTGATGGGGCTATAGGTGGTAATATCTGATTAAACAAATTTCTGATCAAAAAAACAGGCTTGTATCTAGCAAGAGGAGAAATGGGGAAAAGAAGTCAGAAGTTTAATGTAGCAAATGAACGCAAACAAAAGTTATTTTTCTCGCGGGTCATCACAGTTCCGCATGATTCATCATGCAAGCGTATATAGTTGCACTTAACAACGACTTCTTTGCTTTTGTATCCTCGGAATATGCAAAATGTGTAGAGTTCATGATTGCTTCGGCCGACGGGCTCCGAATTTGCTTTAAGCCACGTCGCTCTTAAAGGTAAAAAAAAAAAAAAAAAAAAAAAAAAAAAAAAAAAAA
>JAJMHT010000279.1:0-11158 GCA_030583145.1 Metschnikowia vanudenii
AAATTCAACATCCTCTTATTTTCTTTCCGAACGAAACTAAAATAAAAAAAAACTGCCTGGATAGCGCCTCTTCTTTCAACTTCGATTTAACCAAGTTTGTAAGGGGCCTTAAATTTCTTGACTAAATTATCATGTGAGTCGACCAATGTAATTCTTACCAACTAGCCCGGGTTCGTCGCACCCGCATTAGCCATCAAGGTGATACCCATCAAGAATATTAGCCACCTAAGATTTGTTGCCCCCGCGATAGCCAGCTAGGCATCATATCTGTACATATAAACCCCTCAAAATACCCTGGGATACCACCACCTGTGGCTATCATCACTGAAATACTTAAGACATATTGACCAGCCACTACCCAAGTCCTGACACAGTTCAATACCCAATTAAAATGGCGCAAGATGTTTTGACAAAGTCTACTCCAGAAGTTGATTTGAATTCCATTGAATTTAAACCCCTGAGCTCTCCTTAATTTTTTTCATTAGATGTTTTCAAACGGAAAGCGTTAGAGCCACCTTTACCAAACCTGAAAGTAAGAGTGTGGCTAACTTGAAATTCTCCATTTAAATGCGTCTTTAACAAAAAAAGAAATGAAATGGTTATTCAGCAAATCAATTTTTATGAGACCAATACAATATTACGATATCGTAATTTTGCGTATTACGTTATTTACGATTTGTATTACGAAGTGTTACGATTTACGATTTACGATTTACGATTACTTTGTGAAATGTGATCGTAATTGCAATTACGATCACGATTATGATGGCCTCGAAAAGCGTAAATCGTAAATTTTCGTAAAAGTGGCCGTAATTCGCAACACTGGTTTTAGCTGTTCACCTGCCGCCCATTGATCATCTCCTTATCATCTCTTTCCCACACTTTTCACACTTTTCACACTTTTCACAATTTTCACAATTTTCAATCTTTTTAAACTTTTCAATCTTTTTAAACTTTTTTTTTAAACTTTTTTTAAGCTAATAAAAATCTAAATCTACTTTATTTATTTATTCTTTCGTGTTTTCCTTTCGAACGACATCGCACTACGGTGGCCTTTTCCTCACTCGCAGCGAAGAGCGCGACTTTTTCGCAGCCATGATTTCTATTCCACCCCCGAAAACTTCTCCATACTAACCCTGGCAAATAATTCCCAGGGCAGGTAAGATAAAAATAAAACTAGAATAGTACCCGTTTCTGGAAAAAAAAAGAAAAAACAAAAGAAAAAAAGAAAAAAATACAAGAAAACAAAAACATATCCATGCAAGCTTTGGAAGCCTCTCGCGCAAAAGTGTAGAGAAGAGTGCGCATGCACTGCGTGTCTTCTTGTTTTGTCGATTCCCAATATGAAGATAAAGAGACTAACAAGAAGATATACAGGAAAGATTGGATTTATATCAGAAGCAGCAATTGAGCAGATTCAGGTAAATTCCAAAAGAAGAGGAAATGAAAGGTGAATATTACAAGCCCCAAAGACGTGTCGGCTGTGTTGTTCGTGTTGGGGATCCAGCAAAAGTAAACTCCTTCCACTGATTATTTGTTGGTCTTTTTTTTTTTTTATATCAGTCTCTTTTGTTGGTGCTCTTGGTCTTGGTTCTTTTTTTAGTTCTTCTTTTTCTTTTGGCTCATCTTTTTTTGGTTCATCCTTTTCTTTTGGCTCATCTTTTTTTGGTTCATCCTTTTCTTTTGGTGTCGTTTATCTGAACTATCTCATTCGCTAATTCATACTTCTGTTCCTGGTTTGTTTCTCAAAATCAATATCATGATTCTTGACTCCGTTGGGAAAAGGCGCAAGCTTCTTATAGGAATCTCCTTGCTTGCGTGTATGGTGTTCACCATGTCGTCTTTCCCCTATAAAGGCCGGCATGAATTTGTTGCAAATACCCATCAGCGTTTGGCAAACCTCCCACTTTTCATAAACACACCCCTATCTCGAAAGGTACTTCTTCCCGCAGGGTTCCATTTTCCAAAAGTGGCACTTGAAAGTCACCTAAACGGAACTTCCTCTGAATCTTGGCAGACTTTCCAGTTGGATGACTCCGAAGTGTTACAGACCCCGCCAATAGCCCCTGGCCCCTACAAGATTACAGACACAAGCTTGTATGTACTTTCTGAACAGGAAGAATGCCTCAGAAAACAACACAAGGCCAGGTTAGCCACCGATGAGAGCAACACATTGTCTTTGAATCTCAAGAAAGTGTTTGAGATTTTTGACGAGGAGGCCTTTTCTTATGGGGATACCTATAACCAGCACATCCGTCCGGTTTTTGAAGCTTACTTGGGCGAGGACAAACACAAGTCCAATTGGTTTCGGTTTTCCGGGTCCTCCGTGTGGCTCAAGGACTTCAACATCCATTTTGTGGTTTCGCGGCTCGAAATTACCGAAAACGGTGTGCGTGATCAGCCTCGGCTCAGTATGTTGCTCGCACAGGTGTTCGATCACCAATGGAACGAGTTGGAAGATGTTCGCTTGGTGTTTCCTACAAACCTGGTGGATGGTGCTCCCGGGTTTCGGGTCAACGGTCAGGACTTCTCTCTGTTTCGGTTTCCCCGAATTCTTCCTGTGCCTCACGTCCTCGGCGGAGATGGCAAATACTGGGGTGCCGAGGATCCACGGATGATTCTTGTAAGAAACAAAAATGGCCACGACGAGCCCATGGTGGTGTTCAATGCTTTTCATTTCAAGAAGGAAACCAAAAATGCCGACGCAACCAATAACGTTGGAGAGCCCAAAAAAGTCGACATCCAAGGGTTCCGGTCAATCTTTATAAGTTTCCCGTTTCAATTCCAAAAAGGAAAACACGTGCTTGAAGACAACACAGAAACCACAGATAAGCATTATTTCACTCGCACAAAACAGTTGATTATAGCCGGCGAGCCAGAGAAAGGAACGGAAAAAAACTGGACTCCGTTTGTGAGCAGTGCCGGGGAATACCACCAGCACGTGATGTTTGCACCCCTGTTTGAACCCTTCCGAGTGATTCGTTGTGACTTATGGTCCGATAACCCCCAGTGCCAAGTCGAAGAGGATGGCCAGGGGGATGTGGGCAGGCTCCGAGGGGGAACTCCTCTTCTCAGCATCAAACGCGTCGATGAAGAAGACAGAGAGGTTTTTGTCGGGTTTGCAAGAGCACATTTGCATAAGTGTGGGTGCGGCGACCGATTTTACCGTCCAAACATTGTAGTGGTGGCTCGGAAAGGGAAGAAGTGGAGCCTCACTCATGTATCTTCGGCAGTGGATCTTGGGATTGAAGTTGTGCCATGGAATGCTGACGGTGACCAATGCAACGGCATAAATGCAATGATCCCCAATGGAATTGAGTGGTGGGATCTTGAGCGAGACTTGATGACCGTGCATGCTTCCGTCTCTGACGTCACCGTTCAACGAGTCAATGTGCACGGTGTTCTTCGGGCTTTAGAGCATGCCAAATACGGGGAAGTTGAGGTTTGTGAGCATATGGTGGACCCAGTGAAATGTGCATTGGAGGCCAGTATTGAGTTTTGCAGCAACTACGGCTCAAGCTTTCAGAAAAGGACCCACTTTGCCAGAGGTTTTGGCACCGTTAGAGGTTACGTTAAGGCTTGGAATGCTTAGGCTTGGAATGCTTAGGCTTGGAATGCTTAGGCGTGGAATGCTTAGGCTTGGAATGCTTGAGTGTGTTGGGTGCAACGTTGCTTTGCCTGAAGTTGACGTGCACGAGGGGTGGTAGTTGAAAACGCATATTTCCTTCGTGTTGAAAAAGTTTTGGGTATGAGGGGTGATTTAGTTCACAATCCAGAATGCTTCGGGCTCTTTGATCCATGCTTTATTCGTCAAGTTTTAAAAACATGCTGATCAGATTTCTATAAGCCAAAGGTTTTACTTTTATTCAAAGGATAGGTAAAGTCAAGGGTTTAACGCTGTGAGAAGCCGGCAAGAAGTAGGGAGTGAGGTTCGCAAGTTAGAGAGCTCCAATATACCCAGAAGGAAAGAACGGATAAATGATTTTCAAGTGTTTGGCAATCTCAAGAATATTTTGTTTTAGCAAATTGTAACAAAAGTTAGAGGTTGTTTTTCATTTGAAAGTACTCATAGACATTTAGGAGAAATTTAGGATATGTGGGTGCCACCACATGGTCTGTGAATGTCCTTCAAAGGCTCTTGAAAGATTCTTTCGTAATTTTGGGAGCTAAAATAACAAAAGCGAGCCAACTAGACTCACCTTCTCTTAGTGCCAAGTGTAATGCTAAAAATATGATTTTCTGAATACCTTTTTCTCTACCCCTCAACAACTTTTTTCCTGTAATGAATTTCTATATCCGCTTTTTTTTTTTTTTTTTTTTTTTTTTTTTTTTTTTTTTTTTTTCCCCGAGAGGAAAGGGATTACATCCTTCGAAAGACTTCCCAAGGTAAGAGAAAGTAGTCCTGTTAATGCCTGAACACTTAAGGTCATTAAATATATTGTCAAAGAGTGGACCAAAAGTAGCCTCATTTTGATGCACACAGCACTTGCAAGCCATGTCACAACATTGCTACAAAATTCCCGAAAATGGAATTGGAAAGAGCCCTTAAGCTTTGTCTCGGCCAACAAGGCTATTTCTAAGGGATGAAGCACTCCAAGGCCCTGTCAAGCACTCCAAGGCCTTGTCTGAGAAGGCATTGGGCCGATGCTACCATCTGCTGGATTATGGCTGAACGCCTCTAAGTCAGAACCCATGCTAGAAGCGACGACGCTCATTGCAAAAGGGAAAAGTATAAACATAGGCTATGCCGAAACCAAGAGGGGGGTTGTCTTGATTCTGGAAGCAGTGTTAAGGCCCCCACCCCGCATCGCAATGCATACTTGCAAGCATAAATCCTTTGCATACGACTTAGACTACAACTGGGTTGTAAGTGGTAGAGTATCCTTGTTATTACGATCCACTGAGATTAAGCCCACTCTAAATGGTCGAATACGCGTGCGCAATTCTTTCTATATTAACAGTATACTTTTAACAGGTGACACCATTTGATGGTTGAGCCTTCTCAAACAGCTCCAAGTATTGTTTAGAAACCTCCAAGTAATGTTTAGAACTTAGAAAGAAAATAGAGCGTCCAGGGAAAATATGAGAAAGGCAAAGCAAAAGTCTCGCTTTTCGATCAAAGAGCACTCCCAGCGTGAGTGCTTTCTTCCGACCCAGTGGAGCTCATCATATATGAGTTTAATCCCAGAAAAAATTATTCTTGATAAAGGGGAGTTGGCTCAAAGAACGATCACCAGTAGAACAAAAACCCTTTTATTCTCCTCCAGGAAAGATTTTCCTGGTTAAAGAGTTACCCCAGAAGCTGTACTTCTAAGTAGTAAGTTTCATATTTAAGTGACCACTTGAACGGTTTCTGTCAGTGCCAAAAGTTGCAAATTTCAACTACAGAGTGATTTTAGGGATCCTTCCCTAATTCTGTTATTGATCCGAAGGAGAAACAAGGTCGATTGATTCCAGTATCACAAATAAGTACGATAATCGTTGGTGACAGTCGTTAATAGGCATTATATAGATATATCTACTTAAATTGAAATTTAAACAAGTCGAGAACTCAAAAGTTCTAAGTGGGTCCTACTCTTCAAACCCCGGGGCTTTAAGATTCAGACATCTATAAGCTTTGCAAACCAATCAAATGGCAATGTATTTCTTTCACGCTGCGAAGTAAAGAAAAGATGCTTTAGCGGGGGTTTAGGTTAAGTCGGCTTCAAAAAGACCAGGAAGTTAAGATTTTGAAAAAAGGTTCAAGTGGTTAAGTGGTTAAGTGGTTAAGTGGTTAAGTGGTTAAGTGGTTAAGTGGTTAAGTGGTTAAGTGGTTAAGTGGTTAAGTGGTTAAGTGGTTAAGTGGTTAAGTGGTTAAGTGGTTAAGTGGTTAAGTGGTCAAGTGGTTAAGTGGTTAAGTGGTTAAGTGGTTAAGTGGTTAAGTGGTTAAGTGGTTAAGTGGTTAAGTGGTTAAGTGGTTAAGTGGTTAAGTGGTTAAGTGGTTAAGTGGTTAAGTGGTTAAGTGGTTAAGTGGTTAAGTGGTTAAGTGGTTAAGTGGTTAAGTGGTTAAGTGGTTAAGTGGTGAAGTGGTGAAGAGGTGAAGTGGTGAAGTGGTGAAGTGGTGAAGTGGTGAAGTGGCTAAGTGGTCAAAAGGCTAAAAGCGTTGAAACTACAGCTGCGGTTGGATATTCTCTGAGAGTAACTTAGAAGAAAACGAGCGATCAACCTCACTTAGTTAAACTGCTTTATTCCGAATGATAAGTGGCATTTTTGCTCGCTAAAAGCTAGAAGTTTCCGAAAAGAAGCTTTCAACGTTTATCGAATGAAGATCTTGGTGAGCTTCTTTGGAGCTGCCACAACCCTCTTCTGTAGAGCGTGAGCGTGAGTGGCAAATCACACATACACGCATTTCAGTAGCAGTCCAGCTGGATGTAAACAATGTGATTTCTAAGACCAACCCCCAAACAAATTATCACTTTCTCTTGGGAAACCCAACAATGGAGTATCAAAACAATACCTATGACACGGATTAACACCCACCAACATCAAAAATAACCCGTCCTGCACACACGCACAGGTCCCGGGCATGCCTGGGCCCATCCAGTGCACCAGGTAAATACATGCTCTTCTCTGGGAAAAGAAGCCATTGCGTCTTCCAACACGAATACTCATAAATACACCCAACTTCAACTGTGGCGCAATGACGATTGCTGCCTTCGTCGTCCCCGACTCCAATTACAAGCGTGTCACGTGATGCCAAGACTTCGCGCGACACTGATAACGCTTACATTATCGCGCAGGCATTCGGATTTCAGATGGCAATTCTCCAAATATAGTCTTGGTTTTCCAACGATGATTTCTCTTGGAAGTGACCCCATCGACTACTTGCCATGTATGTTTATTCAGTTGGGAAGCGATTAAGTGGCTTCGGGTTATTTTGGGTGGTTTCGGGTTATTTTGGGTGGTTTCGGGTTATTTTGGGTGGCTTCGGGGTATTTTGGGTGATTCTTGGTTTTCATCCTGTGTTCAAATCCGCATCTTGCTGTTCGCCACCCCATTGGATGAAATTGCTATCGAAAATTTCCCTTTCTTCAGCAAAATTTATACTAACTATCAGTTATTGACGGTTCTATCTCAGATGCAGAAAGAAGGGCAGTTGAGCAGCTTATCAGCGAAGAAACACCGGGGCAAATGGGTGATCTCCATCCTCTGGTAGGTGAGTTGGCCCCATTATCGGAAAACCCATCTATGTTGGTGAGAAATCTCGACAATATGGAATTAGACGACCCTAATGGAACCGTGCCGGACACTATTCTATCTGGAGGCATTTCCATGGAAAGGTATACCGATTTTGGCGATTCGGCCGCCGACAAAGACACCTATTTCTCCAGAATGTATACTGCATTGCTGTATTCGATTCTACGAGACAGAAATGCCCAGTTGTTTGTGGAAAACGCCGACGAGAGGGCCCGTGCTCATGCCCTAGTGAACGACAGCCTCCAAAGCGTCGAAAAGTCCCAGCAGGAGTTGCTCCTGAGGAAACGCCAGCGTGTGGACGACATAAACTCGTCAAGACAGGTAAAACAGGCCCAGTTTCAACCGGTGAACGGATACTTGCAACAGAGATGGGCTGACGGCATCAAGAACTTGGTGGATGTGGGCATTGATAGACTGTCAAGGAGCTCGTGAAAAGTATTAAGTAATAGGGAAAGAAATGGAAAATGTATTTGAGAAACTACTGACACACTGACACAGAAATTCCCAGAATGTGCCAGTTAATAATTTTCGAATAGTGAAACTGCAAATATGGCGGAATTAGGAATATCCTGATCCTTGCAAACGGTTCTTAGCTAGAAAGATATTCATCCATGATTGTTTCAAACCACCAAAAACAGCCCCAGTTTGTGTGCAACTGGTGTGAGTAGTCAGATGCACCGAATGGTTTGAGGCCCACTGACCTAAATTTCTGTGGGTGCTACAGAAGGTGATTCCATGGGTAAACCAAACTACCGACGGGGATGTGTGGGGTCCCCAAGCATGAAGTGATGATAGTAGTCGTTATACCGGGGATGGCAATACACTGGCAAAGGTACACCCGTACATCCGCTTGTTCCTTCGGTTTGGACCCCGGCGAAATTTGATCAAATCTCGTTCTTTTTTGGTATGTTATGGTGGAAATGTATTTGGTATCACTAAAGCAATACAGAGTCCCGATTTGTCACCATTTTAATGCCGGGTGTGTGCATTGCAGCCACTTCGAACTAGGATGTCACCACAGTATGGATGGCTGCGCGATATTAGTGCTCCTCACCAATTTACGTCTTGATGTATAAAAAGTCGGTACTAAACACAGCCTTATGCTTGGTGTTGTGGCACAAAATAGAAGTGAATTCATAACATTTTGAGACTGAGGCTGCTAAAACTACTTCTCTTGTCCCACACGACCAGCTTGAGTTTCGTAAACAAGGCCTACCGAGACGCTTTGATCACTAGTCCCCAGGTATTATATAGCAACGAGCTTTTAGCTCTTTTGGGTAAAGGTCCAAGCAAGTATCAAATGCAATAACACGCGTATTGATGACTTAGCTATGGTTGAATGACACACAACCCCAACCTCTCCACAACAAGTACACTAACAGTCCCCGCTCCATAACCACATCAAAGTTAGCTCAACCCAACTGAGACCAGTGCAACTGAGGGCGCCGAGGCAGCTAATTCCTACAAAAATGTGTACCTGGTGACCTTCTCGGCCCGAGATGCCAAAGGAGACTATGAATACACAAAGAGGTCTGTCAAACGGACGGTTCCATTTTGTTAAATGAGAATGCAATCGATATGAAGTACTAGTTTTTGGTGTGCAGCACGGGTCCTAAATTGTGTATCCAAAAACCATAGCCATACATTCTAGAAGGGAACATAGCCGATGGGTGGCATTCCTGGCCGGACAGGATATTAGGGTAAAGATCCACACTAAATAGAAGTTAAACCGCAAAGATGAAGAGGCACAATTCTATGTTCTAGAACCCAAAATTGGCCTCCACAGCCTCAGCTAGGCCGTTCGAAGAATTACCTCGTCAATTTGGCAATACAGAAAGAAAATTACACCACGTTTTGAAGTTTGGTGTGTTTTCTTGGCCAGAAACCCGAAACACATCCTGATAACTGAGCTCACAAAACCCTTAGGCACTTTCTAAGAGATTTCAAAAAAAAAAAAACCCCATCCTCCTTCGGCAGACTTCAGCCCATTTCAAAAAATAATCCGTTTGTGAGGGCTTCAACCTTTCGGTCCACTTCATGACATCCCTCAGCTATTTGTCTACGACTAGAATATGCTGCAATTTATTTGAAAATCTTTACATTGTAGTGATAATCCTAAAGCTTTGAAGCCTTAAGAGGCTTTAAGTTGAGTAATCAAAAACAAAAGAAAAAAAAAAAAAAAACACTTGTCGAAAAGCCCAAAAGTACCGATATTCAGTAGCGCACCAAAAGCCGAGATTTGGGGTCTGAGCCTTGGTACACTCAAGCTCATGTTTTCCAAGCATTATCGTTTTTCGAAACTGCTTTGAAGAAGAGCTGCTAATAAAAGAAAGAAACAACATACAAAAAACAAAATTCGAAAACGAAAACGAAAAACGGGTTGTGCCCGATAAACTCTACATGAGAGCAAAGCGAATGGCATACATTAAACCTCTCTTAAAAGGATCACTTATCAAGGCTTCGTAGCTTCAACCAGTCATCGACTAATTTATACTAAACTGATATGTTTACCTAAATGCTGAATTATTTCCCAACACATTCTCAGGAGAATCTTATAAACTTACCGAAATTTTCACCGGTACAATATCCTGGGGCAGGAATCCGGGTAAGAGAGGTGCACAACATAAAAGCGTAGTCTGGATTTGACAAACGGCGATTGGAATGCGTTTGGTTCCCAAACACCAACACACCGATACCGATTTCCTCTATAAGCCATCGAACTTCTGCAGACGTATGTGAAAACCCCTAAACTACCTTCCATTTTTTCGTATTAGTGTATGATAAGGACATGAGTAAACCGAACAATAAAGTTAGCTGTACACGGAACCACCAAAGGTAATAATCTAAGATACATTAAAACACGCCATGACACGTCCACCAGAAACGCCCTATTTCAAAGTTTTGCTCCGTTTATTGAACTTTTGGTCTGCCTTGGAACTTCCCACATTAACTATACGAGGACACCCGTCTCTATGTCTTTCCTGAACAACACATTCATGGCAATAGTACGCCGGCGAGCCTTGGTCTGGGCCGTCGCCAAAATGGTTGCTGCAAAGAATACACCGATGGGCCAAATGGCCAAAAGAACACGCATCACACACTCGAACCTGGGCCGATGGCTTGACAAAAGAATCACAAATGGGGCATTTTCCATCGCACTGCAGACAGAGAAGCCCAAACTGCGTGCCGGGTCGTTTCATGCACTGGACAAGATCAAACTGGTGTCTAGACATGGGAAATAGAGCGAAAAGTCTAGTAGGGGGCACTATAACTCTCTGGTGGATGTATGGATCAGCAGTGCTGGATGACGAGAGGCGAGCTTGGGAGATGGCTCTTGAGTCCCAGTCACGTGATATGTCACGTGTGACATATATGATACATTGTCACGTGCTGCAAGTCACGTGGATTAGCACAATGTAGTTGGCGCCAGATTCATTACTCAAAGGGAGGTGGGAAATTGGTAACCTCCCCAAACTAAAAGGCCTGTCCATGCATTTTGTCATGGGTCACAAACAAAGTCACGTGCAACCAGTCACATGATACGTAAGTAGTCACGTGAAACCACTCGCGTGTAACATATATAGTCACGTGTTGTGATATATACTGTGATATATCGTCACGTGTTGTGATATATAATGTGATATATCGTCACGTGTTGTAATATATAATGTGTTATATCGTCACGTGTTGTGATACATCATCACGTGCTACGAGTCATGTGCATTATCACAATGTAGTTGGCGCCAGATTCATAACTCAAAGGGAGGTGGAAAATTGGAAACCTTCCCAAACTAAAAGGCCTATATCCATGCATTTTGTCACGTGTCACAAATAACGTCACGTGATACCACTCAAGTGATATGTCACGTGTAACATATATAGTGACGTGAAACCACTCGCGTGTAACATATATAGTCACGTG
>JAJMHT010000280.1:0-11118 GCA_030583145.1 Metschnikowia vanudenii
TCACGTCTGGTTGGACTGGATCGTATGCTACCACTGTTACAGTGACTGGTACTGATGGATCTAAGACACCTGTTGTTGTTACCCCTGCTCTGGCATCTATCACCTCTGCATGGACCGGATCGTACACTACCACGGTTATTGTGACTGGCACTGATGGATCTGAGACGCCTGTTGTTGTTACCCCTGCTCTGGCATCTATCACCTCTGCATGGACCGGATCGTACACTACCACGGTTATTGTGACTGGCGCTGATGGATCTGAGACGCCTGTTGTTGTTACCCCTGCTCTGGCATCTATCACCTCTGCATGGACCGGATCGTACACTACCACGGTAATTGTGACTGGCACTGATGGGTCCAAGACCCCTGTTGTTGTTACTCCGGCTCTGGCATCTATTACCTCTGCATGGACCGGATCGTACACTACCACCGTTATTGTGACTGGTGCAGATGGATCGAAGACTCCTGTGGTTGTGATTCCTCCCGCAACTTTGTCTCCTAGCATCTCTCAATTCCCATTTGGTTCGGGTGGTTGGAACCTGTCGTATGTGGCATCGAGAACGTCTCCAGTTTTGAGTCCAACTACGAAAGTTAGTAACGTTTCTCCAACTAGTCTTACTACCGAAACTGTGACAATTGTTGGAACATCAACAGATGAATTTGGATCTACTCAGCTTATTACGGCAACCTCGACGACAACTTATTGCCCGGCCAGCAGTGTGTCCGAACCGAGCTTCACTACAGAGACTAAGACTGTGGTAAGTACATCCATTGATGGTGCGGGAAGTACTAAGTTTGTGACAGACACAATTACCACAACATACTGTCCAGCTAGTTCCGTGGTAGAGGCGAGCTTTACCACGAATACCTTCACAACTGTTTCTACTATAAGCACGGGACCCGGTGGTCCGGTGGTGACGACATTGACCCTCACTCTGACTCACTGTCCAAAGTGTGTACATGGCGGTACCGAAACTGGGTCGAAGAGTGAAACTTCTGTCGCAACTCAAACAACCTTCCCTGGCTCTGGAACTTCTGGCTCTAACTCGGGCTCTGGAACTTCTGGCTCTAACTCTGGCTCTAACTCTGGCTCTAACTCGGGCTCTAACTCTGGCTCTTCTGGTTCTGGTTCTGGTTCTGGTTCTGGTTCTGGTTCTGGTTCTGGTTCTGGTTCTGGTTCTGGTTCTGGTTCTGGTTCTGGTTCTGGTTCTGGCTCCTCTGGTTCTGGTTCTGGTTCTGGCTCCTCTGGTTCTGGTTCTGGCTCTGGTTCTGGTTCTGGTTCTGGTTCTGGTTCTGGTTCTGGCTCCTCTGGTTCTGGTTCTGGTTCTGGCTCCTCTGGTTCTGGTTCTGGCTCTGGTTCTGGTTCTGGTTCTGGTTCTGGTTCTGGTTCTGGTTCTAACTCTGGCTCTGGATCTGGGTCTTCTGGATCTACTGGATCTTCTGGAAACTCCAATGGTGGAAATGGCCAACTTACTACCGTTTCTCCTATTTCTACGGCTTCCTCCGTGGCTTCCCCCGAGACCTCTTCGGTTTCGATTCTTCAGGGCGGGTCTCCACGTATGTCTGTGATTCTGACTATGTTGATCACGCCTCTTTTGGCATTCCTCCTCTAGGTTTGTCTAAATTAACCTTGTTACTTTCGTGCCTCATGAACTTCTAGTTTCTTATTATTTTTCGATGTTTCTCGCGTGAATTTATCTCCATATGAAATTTATGGATGTATGAATTCATTTTAATGCGAGTATCTCTTTTGTATACATTTATGTTTTCCAGTATTAGACCTGGTGTTTCGAATACAAATCTTTTTAATAGTTATAGGCTGTTTTACCGCCGTTTAGAAGGACCCGTACCACAGATTGTAAGATTTCTTGAACGGATAAATTTCGACAACAGTCTCGTCAGCTACTCCGTCGCGTGATGACCTTTTTGGTTAGATAAGAGTCGCAAATTGTTAGCGCTTGCTGTACTTTTGTGTATCTGTTGGGATGCCATCCTTGTACTTCGCAAAATCCATTGTTGAAGCATTGACAGATCTTCGCTAGTGACAGAGCCCTGTTTTTTCGAATGACTCTGAACCATTCGATGAAAGTCTCTAAAGAAGAAAGAGAACAAGAAAGACGCAGAAAAGATCTTGATTCATACACTCAAAAATCATGCATATGATTAATTCATTCTTTTTTAACACCTATTCCTACGTAGGTCAAAACCCTCTTAGAGTCCGTCGCCTTTTGAAGCCATCACTATCACATTAGCATACTAATGACAACCCTTCTCTTTCCTTAGGCGAGATCCCATAGGGATGCTCCCAGAGGTACTTTTGGATGCACCAGGTTGCTACATTCCCTGGACCATTACTGGGTTAATCAAATAATGACCGGACTCCTTCTTCAATTTTCGCAAAAGCTTCCCCGATTCAGGCTGCCTCTATTAGTAAATATGTGTTCTATTTTACTTGTGGAAAGGTAAATAAGCGGGGACTTTCTACGAAGGCCCCGTTGTATTTATATATATTATATGAAATGGTGCGTTCTCTTCCATAATTCCTGACAGCTTGAGACTCCGGGACGGTTGATTTTTTTTTATTTTTATCTTTATTTTTAAAAAACATCATATTACTAAATGTTATTCGCGTCTCACTTATTCAATCACTTAAAAACTATCTATTTTAGAGAAAAAAAACTGATGTCATCGCGGCTTCACCGTAGCTTTTCAATGAAACCGTTTCACTTGAATCCCCTCCATCAGGACTGCGTCACCGTTAAGATGTCTACCCAAGATCAAATCAACATTTGCGCAATATTTTATGCCATAAGCGTCTCGGTAGTGGTTGTCCGAACTCTCGGAATAACAGTCTCTTCAATAGCGAAGTGAGAATATTAGCATTCATCACCTCGTATCTGAAAATATCATTTTTGTTACTTGAACAAAAAAGTTAATGTCACTGGATAGGAACCATCTTGTGGAGCAAGCATGTTTCTCAAATTCCTGGCAGTCTTAAAGCCGATCTTTCCCCAGCGATATTTAGACACTCGCACATGGTGCGAAAAAATCATTTTTTTTTCTTCTCTTTGGCCTTGACCTTCATAACTCTGTCAGTTTTTTTCTAAACTCTTGGAAATAAAAAGATCAGATACTTCAAAGACTCGGGCGTTTCTGGCGGTCTAGATTAAATAAGTAACTTTATTTTTGAAGATGTGAATTGATTGAACAGAGATTATCATGGGCGCGAGCAGGAGAAAGGTGAACATTTTTAAACGGTATTTTCCCTGCTCCTGGATCCGTAAAGTAAGTTTAAACTGGCTGTTATTCCTCTTGAATTTTCCATATCTTATACCATGATATTCGGCTTCGAGATCACCACTTTTTTGGTGTGGTTTTTAGTGGAAGTTCAGTGCCGGGTGGGGTCACGTGATATTTACCTTGGTTCTGCGATTGCGCGAGCCTGTAGTTAATCAAAAGCTTTCTCGGGGGTGAAAAGCCCTCAAATTTATTATTTGCCGCCTTGTCTGTGGCTTCCTCTTATTTGTTGTTTCATCTTGTTTAAGAATCCGGTTTCTATGAATCTGTTAAAAATCAAGATTGAGCACGTCTTCTTCATATCCTTTGACGAATTTATTTAGAAAACCAATCGTGTGTTCCGCTATCTTCTGTTCCTTTGTGACCTCGGTTGTTGTGTTTATTCAGAGAACACGTTCGCCCTTGTAATTCTATAGAGCTTCTGGCTACTTCAACTAATTCTACAGGGGCATGAAGGTGTCTTTTTGCGTCAAAAAATTAACAAATTGAGCTTTGTTCAAGTGCGGTGTATCAACCGCAGCAAAGTTTGTTCAAATGTTGAGTTTAGTCAGCGGCTTGGGGTGGGCCAAAACACAAGCCTAGAGGAATTCTTGGGTGATCGTTTGGCCAAATTCTGTGTTTTGAAGGATGAGGCCCAAGTAAGGGCTTTTAAGCTTTGAAAAGCAAGATACGTCAAGAGGCTGCAAAATGTGCGACTAGTGAGGTGGCATGCAAAGTAGGGTAATGTTAATTTTCTCACAAACTTCCTTAAACTATGTCGTCAGATGGCCACCGTCGCTAAGAAAGATCAAAGTAGGTTTTTTTTTTTTTTTTTTCCTTTAAACAGATCTTTGTGACTCTTGTGGGATTCTTGTAGAGCCACTGCAACCCGATTCCCGTTATTATGTGATCTTTCTGCTCTGGTAGAGCTGCACAAGCAGAGAGGAAGAACAATAGACCTGGATTCGATATGTCTCTTGCCGGGCAACATTACGCACGCTGGTACATAGTTTATGCCAGCACCGAATCCTGCAATTACAGCGGACCCTTCAAGAATGTTGCCCCCTTGCCTTTTGAACTTAACATTAGATGTGTCAACGACGTGCTGTCTGGCCCATCGATCCCGCAGTGAAGCCAGTTTCGTCAAAATTGTAGATACCCGAGTAATGGATTTTGTATTCCAGTTTTACTTCTCTAAAAAGGTCAACCCTATCGCCAATTGAAACTGGAATTCTATTTTTTCTACGAGTTTTGGTAAGAAAAAAAAACCATGTAACGAAGAAACGTGTTGAATCTGTGCTATAGCACTGGAGCACTGGTTGCAAGTTTTATCAGCACGACAGGTCGCGGTTGAAGACTCCTTCTCGTCTCAAAATGGTCACGTGACCAAGTTTGTACGAGCTTCAACCCGCTACGGTGTATAGTACAAGATAGTGGGATATTAAAAAGCTTCGAATACGACATTCAAGCATATTGAAATAAACCTCAGTCAGTTTAAGCTTAGTTTATGCTTCACAAGTCACGAATTTAAGTGTATAAAAACCGTTGACATTTCTCATGGGTGTGCGGCTTTCGACAGAGTGATCTGTTCTTGAAAGTGAGGGATCAGAAAGATCATAGATTATTTTCGCACTCTCCACCCGATATATGGGGAGGTACATTATGGATGACCTGTAGTTTTCAATGACACACGATCAGAATAAATTCATTAGAAAATTACGTTTCTAGGAAAACTTCCGTCTGCTCCCATTCAAGCTCTTTGGATAGCCATTACTTTGGGTAATTTATACGTTCCACTGATTAATTGTTAAGCGTCACCGTATAAAGGTTAGTAAGAACCAGCCTTAGGACACTTCGCACGGTGTTACGCTTAGGACATCTTCGAGTGCCGTGCGTGGAATTCCAAATCTAAAATTCCGCTCCGAGTTTCAATTGACTGCGCTATAAAGTGAGGTCCGACACCCACTTTATTGCGTACACTTTTATTTGCCAGTTTCGTTTTAGTTTAGCACTGGTGTAATATCTGTTATTATCATCAATTTTAAAGAGGATTTCACCTCGAAACCTAACGTTAATGTGGCTATGAATTATTGTGTTTTGCATACGCCCAAAGCCACCCAAGGATAATTTTCTGATCCTAGAACTCACCTTCTCCTGAATGAAAGGCTCACGTGGTTTAATAGTTAGCTGGTCTATGTTTTTCTTTGACAAATCCAATAATCCATCATCTTTGGGTGATCTGGTTTCGAGCTTCGCGAGTAAATTATTTCATTTTTTCGCCTCATGCCTTCGGCCTGGCCATATCCATTGAGATAATTCGGTTAGCCAGACATTCCTCTCGAATTCCTCAAAAAAAAAAAAAAAAATCAATTCAATTAGATAAAACGCTATCGGGATTTCAAAGAACTGATATTTCTTTCTTCAAAATAGCAGTGGGAGTTTAGTGTAAGTACTTTCTGTAGCTAATATCAGGATATTGGACCTTTCCCGTTGGAAATTAGGTTGACACACGACGGATGTCGACAAGTCGCGGACTGACATCTTCCCCGAGGAAATCATCATGGAACGTTTTTTTTCAGCTCCTAATGGAAATAACAAGGAGGATTGAGAACCAAATCCATTATTCGGGTGGAGTACCATATTATTGAAGATGAAAAACCTATCTTCCAAAACTATTATATCTCATATAGCTTGTGCACTTATCAGCGCCTAACTGATTGTTTCACACATTCAACACTTCCATGTGTACCATGATGTCACATTCCTTGATGGGCCCCTTATCAAGGAGGCGCAACTCTTGGCCACAATGTTCCTGTTTCAGAGCTTAATGAGGCCATTCCTTTTTTGGTATTTTTGGTACCTATTTTCAAATCTTTGCTTTAAATTATCCTGCCAGCATCATGGTAAGTGCATAAGTATTTTCTCACTATGCCGCTTATTTTGCCTTGCAATATTTTATTACTATCACCAGATTATCCCACATCTGATTGGTGCATTGGATTGAAGCGGTGGAACTTCTGAGCTTCTAATTTTAAAAAAGCATGGCTTAAAGACTCCATGAAACAAGAGGGGACTTGTTCAATTATTGCGGCATAATCTATAATGAACGAAAAGAGAATAAATTACAAAGAGGACGTGAACCGGCATCGGTTCGGAGATAGCTAATTCAAAACTTCCAACCCCCAAATTTGATTGGCACGTGAAGTATGTATGGTGCAAAAGGACATTCCGGTGGAAGAATCCTAAAAGCACAGTAAAACCTCTCTAACTGGATATATACCTTTAAAACGGTGATTTTTATCCACATAGCCAGGATATCCAGATACACACACTGGGTCGTTTTCTTCATGGATCATATTCCCCGAAGTGTTTGAAATTAAAAGAAAAATATTCGGTATGATAGAGAAACATGAGAAGCATGTAATTATTCAACTATAAAAAATAATTTGATTTCTATGTCTTGAATTCAATATGAATCTCTTGGGGTATTAAAAAATTATATTCAAGGAAACAAATGTCTAGAGTGGGACATAGGTTCGAGCGGGGCGAAAAACAGCACAATACCACATTTTCTGCTCACTTTGATGAACTATTTGAATGGGTCAGACTTTATAAACAGATCTGAACCTTTTTAATAGTTATCCAATACTAATGAATGTTGATTTCAAATTCAAAAACATGAAACCATTGATTTTTGGCGCAAAAAAGACGTAGTTTATGAACATCAAAGAAATGGCGCGAATACTAGATTTTCGGCCAGAATACAAGGAATACAACTTCCGCCACACTTGGAAATAGTATATAGCAAAACGAGGTAAATATATAAAATAACGTGATCTCTAAGAAATGTTATCTAAAATATTTCATTTGTAGTTTTGGGGATATCACGTGGTATCTGAACTTAAACAGAGACACAGATAATCGCGCGAGCAAACCACTCAATCCGCCACGCGTCTCGATACTATAAAAGAAGAATTTCATTGGGCAGAGAACCCCGATAAAAGAAAGAAGAATATCGGTTTATAGTGGCTTTGTTTTTTGGTCACTTTCAGCCACTTAGTTCCTAATTTGAATTAATTATACATGTATTCATACGAGCATCATTGCGCTTTTTATGCCACGGCATTCATCCTTTCACCCACAGCCACTTTGTCAGAGACGTGACCCACTTGGGTTGGCCGTTATGTCGTTTCTGCTCACACGTGGCCACTACAACTTGGCCTACAATGGGTGAGCTATTATCCTCTCTTGTTTCGTGGTCTACTCCGCACTTAGCCGCTCCTGCTAGCCGCTCCTGTTGGCCGCAAGTGCGGAATCAGGGATTATATAATAACCGGCCTTTCCCCCTTCTGGGTAAAGAGCCAAGCAAGTATCAAGTACAATAATACACATATTGTTGAATTACCTATGGTTGAACTACCCTTCACCGGACCTGGAGCTGACACACTTGACGTTGGATGTATTAAACATTGAAAACTGCTTACTCTTCATTTCTACATTTCAATCTGAATTACCCTCAACACGAAGAAGCACTTTACTTATATTTACGAGTAGGCACGGAAAAATTAGCCACAAAAAAGGTTTGTCCCAACTATCAAGATCAAAAATCCTTTAAGATTCATTTCGTACTTAAGAAATGCACTTCCCACACTTTCTTCAATGCCCCAATCAAAACCCAGATGAAAACTTGGATTTACTATGTATCATGACATCTTAACACGGAATGAATCTAATAATGTTATATTCTATAGTATATATATAAGTATGGACTATACATACTTGGATTTGTATGTTATGTCCTCTTCTTACAAATCCTTAAGGATAGAAAGAGATCCTTTCTCTCGGGGCCGAAAGGTTTATCGCCCCTCTGATTCGCGGTGACGTCACGTGTCCTATCGTCAGTGTCACGTGCCACATAGTCACGTGCTGACAATCAGCTGGTACCTTTTACTCGCTGATTATCGAATCTGAAAGACGGTACTTGTGTTTATCAAGATAGTGTGACTACTGCGAAATTGGATAATTGCTGCAAATTCTCTCGCTCTTGGACACCACCATTTTAGTCCACCCATTCTACAGGAAGGACTTAGCTCGGTGCAAAGTCATTCTTTTAGAAAGCAAGCAGCAAAAGAAGGATCTATCCAGTTAAAATGACAAGAATGCGGGAAGTCTCACTAGTAAAAACCTCACTCGAGCGTTTTCCTTTACTACACGCATCTCCCAATGAAACCCCGATCGTACAGAGGGACAAAGAATACTGCGAGCTCCAGATATATGCGGAATTATATAAGTTAAATTGCTAAAGCAAACCAATATGTCCTCAAAGAACCGAATCTAAGTGATAACTTCAGTACGACAAGATATGAAGTATTCATCATATGTACGACCTGCGGCTTTATGCTTCAGTTCATTCACCGATAATCAATCTGTCAACTCAAAATTAAAAAAAAATTGAGATATCTATTAAAGCTGAGTTTACTATATACTTCCTCTTGGTTTTTTCTATACTTTTTCGAAGTATGTCGGGAGATGGCACCATTTGTATACTCGAAGAAAGTTCGATTTTTTGCGCCATATCTTTGGTGTCTATAGTACTCCATTCAAAATGACTAATTCTTTGAAAGGGAGTAATCCTCTTTCTAGGGGTAACCAGACTATGGAGGATGCCTTACTCTGATAACGATAGACTTGCACTTTAGTACCCTCTTTTATTTTCTTTTATGTTCTTTATTTCATTTTTTTTTTTTTTTTTTTTTTGATATTCCACATAAACAGGAAGGACGCGTATGTCAGATATATTCCTCTGGCAATAATAGTAATCGTTAAATAGAAGCATAGAGTCCATATATATTGGCTGAAAACAGTAGTATAAATTTGAGCTGTAAAAGTAACAAGATTCCTAAGAGTAGCTTTAGGAACACCCTATCGCGCGTCGCCTTCGTTCTACGCTTGATCTACCTAACAGAGACGCACTTTAGATACCGAGGGGGGCTGGTGTTTCTCTCCCGTTTTATGACCCAAACCAATAATCCAGAGAGAATTAATGGTCCGCGAAAATCTTAAATGAATTCATACCAATCCATTCTGAAGTTTCTCACCGCGCAGGCATGTTCATTGCTTACTCACTCACATTTCAGGGATGCTGTTCTCCGTTTATGAACAGAAAAATACGCAAAGCCTTGAGAAGCACAGCAAACACGTGATATGTATCACCTGATCAAAAGTCGCTGGATTCATCTGAATTTTTGCAATTATGTACTCAAAACTGATGGAAATCTAATCAAAAAAAAAGATTATACACTAATTTTTACTCATAGTATTCTTTGTTTAGCTTTTTAGAACCCTCAAATTTCCCGGTGTGCTTTATTATGTTTTTACATGTATTTTGTATCCAGTTATCCAGCTATCCAATTGGCGCGATATCCAGTTAAAGAGCTTTTACTGTAGTGGCCGACCCGGAGCGCGAACTCCATTCGCTTTTTCCACACTGGACGCACCCCGTGAATGCCCTGTTAAACAAATGGTGTTTAATGAGTAAAAATATTCCCTGCCAAATTTTTCCAAGTTGATGAATCAAAGCGAGGTGATACCAATGTGTGAAAAACTTGATTCCGTATGACGATGTATAAAGATCCCTCCCGAAATGCCAACAAGCGTGAAGGTGCCCTTTACTTTCTACCCCAAAATGATGTCTCATGTTTTCGTCTTTTCTCCCTTCCTCTCCAGACCACCACCAATTAGCATCCAGAAATGTGTTACTGATAAAATTACTGATAACTGAAATGATTTTTTTTTTTCTGCAGAATTTCCCTAGAGTCTCTTAGAAACCCACGAGTTCTCTCGAACCTGTGGAAATATTCCAGAATTCAAGCATCAAATATCTATCATGTTTGTTTGTTGCTTGTTTTTCATTATCTTCGGATACTCCCGGTTCATTGCATAACAAAAATTTCAGCTCCTCATTTCACGAGCTACAAATTGCTTGAGTCGGCTGTTATGTGTTGGAAGAATAGATGTGAAAGCTTTCAAAACATAAGGCCCACAAATCACGAATGTCGTCATAATTTCCTTACTTGCTGCCATGATCGATGTCTTGCATCCCTGTGACAAGGAAAAGGCCAAACATGACCCACTCCAATGTTAAGTTCCTCGAAGAAGTTGGTCGAGCAAGCCGCATGGACTTCCTCGGCGGGGAGAAGCATAAACTCCGCTACCAAGTCCAACCGGTAAGTTAAACAAGGACTCTGAACTTCTAGAACAAGTGGAGCTCGCTCGTATATATAAGGGACGCTGTTAACTTTACTAGATCATTTTCGAAAAGGGTTCGTCCAACCAGCGTCTGGTGCTGACATAGGCCATTGCAAGTCGCAAGAGTTGTTGGATAGTTTGGGGGAGAACTGTAACCCGTTGAAAGACAAGTTGACCGGAAGAAATCCAAGAAAAAATATCTGTTTGAAGTCTTGTATTTTCGAAAATACCAGAGCCTACAAGATTCTTGGGGTCCCGTTGACTCACTCGAAGACATACGTGGTTGAGACTACGGTCAATATCCTTAATACCTGATGTGAACTTTGTTAGGTAGATCAAGCGTAGAACGAAGGCGACGCGCGATAGGGGTATTCCTAAGGGGACTACCCCTGACTAATTTACCCCTGAACAATTTACCCCTGAACAATTTACCCCTGAACAATTTACCCCTGAACAATTTACCCCTGAACAATTTACCCCTGAACAATTTACCCCTGAACAATTTACCCCTGAACAATTTACCCTGGAATGAATATCACAGAGGGGCTTATCTCCGAAGTGCTTATCTGGGAGTCTTATCTCTGCTTAATTTAC
>JAJMHT010000281.1:0-11024 GCA_030583145.1 Metschnikowia vanudenii
TTGGTACCATCGCTACCTGTGACAGTCACGGTTGTGGTGTCAGATCCAGTCCAAGTGGACGTGGCACTAGTTGAGGCAACTGGAGTAGGAACAACAACAACCGGGGTCTTGGTACCATCGCTACCTGTGACAGTCACGGTTGTGGTGTCAGATCCAGTCCAAGTGGACGTGGCACTAGTTGAGGCAACTGGAGTAGGAATAACAACAACAGGAGTGATTGTACCATCAGCACCAGTAACAGAATTAGTGGTGGTTTCGGAGCCAGTCCATGTAGAGGTTGAAGTAGTGGACGCCACAGATGGAGGAACAATCACTTCAGGAGTGTTCGTACCATCAGCGCCACTGACCGTTTTAGTGATTGTGGATGAACCCGTCCAAGTGGATGTTGAAGTCGTTGAAGCAACTGGTGGAGGAACAACAACAACAGGAGTGATGGTACCATCGGCGCCAGTGACAGAGTTAGTGGTAGTGTAAGAGCCGGTCCAAGTAGACGTTGTGGTAGTTGTAGCAACTGGTGGAGGAACAACAACAACAGGAGTGATGGTACCATCGGCACCAGTGACAGAGTTAGTGGTAGTGTAAGAGCCGGTCCAAGTAGATGTTGTGGTAGTTGTAGCAACTGGTGGAGGAACAACAACAACAGGAGTGATGATACCATCGTCGCCAGTGACAGAATTAGTGGTAGTGTAAGAGCCGGTCCAAGTAGACGTTGTGGTAGTTGTAGCAACTGGTGGAGGAACAACAACAATAGGAGTGATCACGCCATTGGCATCTGTAGTGCTGATAGTTGTAGTGAAAGTATTGGTCCAGGTAGATGTGGTAGTCGGGGCAAAAGTTTGAGGAATTTGCACCACGACGGTATTAGTTACTGAACCACGGATAGTCGAGGTTGACGTGTAAGCTTCGGTCCATCCAGATGTGGTAGTAGTTTTGTAGCAAGCACCGTTTTTGAAGGTCACCTTGTATAAATTGGAAGCAACGTCAACGGTATTTCCAGAGGGATCGGTAATGGAAAAGTCAAGGTTACTGTTGCCCTGCGCGTTGAAGTAAACAATTGTCATGGGATAGTATCTGTCTTCGTTTAATTCGAGAGAAACTTGGCTTCGAGATGCCCCGCTAGTTGTCCCCATAGTATTTATATAGATATTGTCGGACACAGATCCAGCGGGATCAGTACAGCAGTTTGGTCCAGGGCCCATTTTGAAAATAGCACCTTCATTTGCAGACAAACGAATGGTGTACATACCATGAACAAGTGAGTGGAAAAATCCAGTGAGCTCCACGGTGAAGTTTGAGATGGTCGTGTCGTAACCATAGATAGTGCCTTGAGTGACAGTATTCGCGGGAGCAGAATTCAGGAAGGTTGGATCGGTAATTCCGTTAACAGTTTGCAAGAGTGGTGGTGTCTTCCAAGCACGATCTTTGAAAAAACTTTCCGAATTTCCAGCAGTACCCCCGAGCGGGTAGCTATAGAATTTGGCCGTATATCCACTAAGGGTTTGATCAATGGGAGTGCAAAAGCTCAATCCTGACTGCTTGGCAGCTAACGCCACAGAAGTGACGATAAGACACACCAATAAGTGAAGCATGGTATGGATTTTTGATGGAGAAAATTAATTCAATTTTTAGTAGGAGAATTTGGTCATATTTATAGTGCCAAATTCTCTTTTCTAAAGAAAAATGTATCTTTATTTGCATTTGTTTTTCCCGGCCGTGAACGCAGAAAGCCATGCATATGCACAAGACTACCCAATTGTTACATGTTGAGGTCATTCTTACAGCATGTATGTTAATGCATGATCTCGAAACTGGGATGATAATCGGGAATGTTACGCCCCAGAAGGGGGGGAGGGGTTGACTTGTCTATTTCTTTATATTAATGAAAAGTACCTCCAGTAAACACATGGTAGGCAATTGATCTTCTTAGGAACCAAAACTTCAATAGAAAATAAGTCGGACCAGGTCACCTCCTATATGGACCATGTCAAATTGGAATTATGGTATGAAAGCACGTCGTAATTTACTTTGGTGTAGACAATGCGCCGCACCATTTACCTTGTGGTTGGTACTGTTCTTGTCATTCTGTGCTTGCTTGTGTGAGAAGAAAAGCAAAGTACATTTCTTCAATAGATGGAATTAAATTTCACCTTTCATACAGACTCTTCGTCTTCGTCAAAAATTTAACAGCTACTGATTATTTATTTCCATTAAGCATTAATTTCGTAGGTGATGATAGTTTAAAATTTAGCTTGATTTTAGCGTACACTTAGTGCGGGAATGTTATGTTGTGGGCCCCTTGAACTCAAAGCGCGTTTAACTGTGAGCGTGTATCTCGTATTTCGTGAAAGTCAAAGGGTTCAAGAATGTTTTCGAGCACCACACGGAATTTGTTCTGTCTTTACATTGAAAATATTAAATTTTAAAGAAACCCAATTCTTAAATCAATGGGAGATATTTTCGGGTTGAGATTTATCCACGAAGCCATAATGACTCTTCATGTTCGATACAGCCGTATTCGACTTCGGAAAAAATTCGCCGGTGAATTTATTCAGCAATTCCAAGAACTGTGAAAACCTGTATAACAGAGTTTTTTTTTTCCAATTCAAAGCAAGTATAACCCGTCTGAAATGTGAATATCTTCATGGTCAACATGTAGACGCATAAGTTGCGTGGGCACCAGCGGCAGCAATCGTGAAGAAAGCTAGCGGTAGTGTATAAATTTGCAAATTATGCATGCAAATTCCTCAACCCGGGAGATACTTCTAACCAGGGAGCATAAGGAATGTAAGTGCAACAAAGCTTAATTACCAATTTGGGATAGTTGCTGGCTAAAAAGGGAAGGAGTTCTGTATGTTGCTCTGACTGGATATCTGGTACATTTCACGTTCCGTGTAGTTAAAAAACCCCTGGCACCAATTCAGCCAGGAACATTTTTGTGGCGTAATTGAGATGGCCGTCAACCCTCTGGTCATTAACTCATTAGATTTAATATCTATTTTATCTGATGAATATCCTTCCATATATTGACTTCGACTGAACCTCAAAAGCTATCTTGAACTTTCATATCCTCGATTCTAACGACATCCATTCCTCCCACAAAAGTATATACCTCACTTACTACAAAGATTCGGGCCTCATCTGCTTATCTTGCCATTCATGCGTTAATTCTGGTCTCCTCCTGTTGATAAATTGTATTAAGCAGAAGCTGAATCAGCTGATCATATCAACTGTACTTTCTTAAGCCAATAAGAAGCTAACAGTGATCTACTTCGGACTAATGCGTGCCTCTTTCCCGCCTGAGATACTTGATGCAATCTTTGAATCAAAGACATTTCTTTTTCAGTATGTGTCCAAGTTGTATAAGTGGTCTAAAGGCGATTGAATAATTGGGATGTGTTATTACAGATTAAACACGATTTTCGGGGAAGGCCTTGACTGAATACTCTCACCCGGCAAACTCACTGGCAGTTACGGTAGCCGATAGATATTAGAAAGTTTCAATCGTGTTGGCCGGTGTATTTCGGCCAAGTGGGAGCAGGTGGACCTTTAGGGTAGGCCAGGTCCCTGATTTAGATTCAAACCACTTTTTTAACCCTGTAAACTAATTTAATTAGCTGAAGTCATATGTATTACACGACTATGAGTCAGACAAGAGTTTTAAAATCTAGGACTATCAGCACTTAGAAATAAGTATGAGCCCCTTGCTTCCGCGCTGTCTAGCCTCGCAATATCACGGTGCTTATATTACGTAGGGGAAGTCCAGAACTCCTCTCAAAAATATGGACACTGAAGTTTTTTTCTTACGGTACCAAGAAAAGACTAAGAAAAAAGAAAGAAAAAAAAAAATTGACGTCTCGGGGTAGCAAGGGGAAGGAAAAATTTTCTTTGCCCTGTCAATTTTTGGGGCCTTCCAAAATGAACAAGGCCATTTAATTTGCCATTAGGATCGTGGCAGAATGCTTGCTTTGACAACCGCCTCCCTCGAAACACAGGATTTTCTCAGTTTAAAGTTGCCAGAAATCATGCTTGCTATTCGCGTCATTTGTCTTCCTGCACGTACTCTTGGAAGACTCGGCCAAATGTTTTTCGCTGTATTTTTTTTAAAAAAAAAAAATTGCTCATATCCACAGAAAATGCTCATAAGGTCGAAATATTCGAAAGCAAATACGAAAAATTAAGATACTATCTATTTCTGATCAGTTCTTTATACATTGCGCCCCATAATTTTGAGAGTGAAAATATATTTTGGCAAGTATAACCGAAAACGGCCAAACATTCACCCCAATTGGCCGCCTTGAGACAGCGAGACCGCAATTATTGCACGTGTGCGCGTCAATCCACAACAAAATGCGCTGGATTATGATATGGAGGAATGCCCAAAGGGATGCGTGTACCAGCAAGGGGGCTTATCTTATCTGCGTAAACTCACATACCGCAGCCCGTCCCGCAGCGAGGCTTAAACAATGAATATTTCAGCAGGGGAAGCACGCGAGTATCACTCAGAGATATATTCTTTAGTTTGAAGCCTCTCTTCAAAAGATATTAATCTAAAGCATCTCATCCAATAAAAAGACTTGGAAATGATTATTGAGTTTGCTGCTCTCAAAAATATTCGTGTAAGGTTAACATTGGCTGATGTACTTCGTAACCATTGTACACTACAGACGCGAAAGTACTCGTCAAGGAAATCAAAACAGCATACCAACTGCAGACGCAGGCCGGCTGTTGTGAGGAAAGGGTGATGGCATAGAGTTTTTGTGAGGAGACAAGTGGCCATTCAATGTACACATAAAAACTGAGTATGTAGATTCCAGTTTAACCTAAAAGTCGGACTCCTTAAATCTATTTTGCAAAGCGTGAAATAAAAAAAATAAAAAAAAAAAGAGCCAGGCTATTGGAATTTTAGCTGGTTGCTTATGTATTTCAATAATGTGGTCAACACCTGGCCGTTCAAACCTGATATGAACAAGCCACCAAAATCTGACATTGTCTTCGGAGTGTACATAAGGCACGAGTGGCTTTGTGACAGTTGGTGGGCGCAACTTGGGCTGAGCCCACAAAGCCCAGCATCAGGTCTGCATGATATAGACAAAAAACTTCCAGGCACGCTTTCAGAAAACGTGTCCGCCCCCAGCCCCTAAATCATCCGGTTAAAAATGGCGCACGGCTTCAGATGTTTACAACTAAGTAAAAACAAAAAATAATGCCTCTGCGCATTGATGTGTACCCCTTCATAACGCGAGAAATTTTGTGTGCATCTTGACGCGAAGGTTCTCTGTGTCTATCGACATAATACAAGGAAATTTAGCTCCTCGTATTTACTAAGAGACCTAGGTGCGCAAGAGTTTCACGGTTTAGATTGGCGTACATAAAAGTAAACAACGCAGAGTCGCATGTAAACAAAAACATTCTGGACATGCTGCAGGTTTTAGAAGTGCTAAAACTAGTTGGGATTTTACGCGTAGCCAGCTTTTATAAACAATAAACCCGACAAAATTCAGAAGCGCAAGATTGGCAATATTGACAATTTGTCCTCTTCCTCTTTCTTCCACGCCACTAACAATGACGAAAAAGTTCAGCGCGAATCGGAGCCCAAATGCGAGCGACCACGGGAACAATTATTTAACCCCTGACTCCGACCATCAGCTATTTTTTTTCTAATTAAATGTAAATTCTTGCTTTGCACAATGCCTTTTAGATCTTTTGGTAGCATGGTCTTTTATAGGAAACCTGGTTCAAAAACAAACAACGTCTCTATTTTACTGGGAAAAAGGAAGGCAATTTTGACCAAATTAATCTCACAGAGCCATCAATTCTTTGAGAAGAGGCCAAATACCACTCGTCGGTAAAGCTACCGGCAGGAAAATGCAAAATTTCAAACCATGTTTCCTTATACTGAAAGTTTTAACTATTCATGTTGCATTAACGTCATCGAAGCCTCCCATAAGTGAGGAGGTCGAACGAAAATAATTTAGTGGCACATGAATGTGGGGGAGGATTAAGACAATTTTCCCAATATTTTCATGGTCAACAAAGAGCGTTTGTCTCTTCCTAAATTAATCCCTCCTCTATTAGCTAAATTGAGAATTTAATCACGGTTTTACATGTTCTGACAGCCATGGATGTTGAGTGGAAATCGCTTTCGGAATATATTATAGTTTGTTTTTTTGTTTTTTGTTTTTTTTTTTCATTGAAAGCATCGCTATAAGGCTTTGATGGGAGATAAGTGGCAACCCCTTTACTCTTTCTACGCCGAGCAATCCTGGCTCAGATAAATGTTCAAAACTGAGCATTTAATTCCACCCAACAAAATTACTGGCTAATTATCCTTGCAGCTTACGGCTCCAGTACTCGAAACTGAAATATGCTTTCGAAGCCTGGAATCCAGAAATTGATGATATAATTGAGTGTTATAGTGCATTAGGCTGTAATGGGAATTTTCCTGAACCACAAAATCTTAATTTCTCGATACTTCAACCCTCGCAAGACGTGAAGACTTTAATGAAAAAAAAAATGAAAAAAATTAAATAACTTTTCCAGCGTAGAACGGTTTAGTTTTCTGACAAAAATCGTCAATAAAAAGCGCACGGTGTACTCGAGCGTATGACCAACGTGGGACAAGCTCCAGAAGGAAAATTCAATTTGTTAAAAAGAGTTTACCCTTACCAGTTCTTCAACTTAAAAGAAACAAAAAAAAAAAAAAAAAAAACTTTTTTATTTTTGAATGACTTCATTGTGAATGTATACATCATTTTTTTAGCTTGTAATTTAATATTCAATTTTTCGCGGGTCGTAAGAGTAATTTTAAATATTATTTTGATTGAGGGAAAAATCACAAATCACCAAAGCGATCATGAAAAATCCAAAAACCAAAATATTAATATTTACTATTATGTTTATCAAATATAATTACTTGAACTTTTACCAAGGGGTTTTAAAAGGTAAGAAAACTATTTTTGGGGCTCGAGAGTGGAAATATACTTGAGTCAAAAAAAAATTGTACGCATGCGCACCCCGAACCAGCCTCGAACATCTATTGCCACTACAGCCTTATACAAAAATAAACCACACCTTGAACTTGTAAATTTAAAATTAAGCCTAGCAAAATTAATGCTATAAGAACAGATTTAGACTGGTAGACTGAAGTTTCGTACTCTCCAGTTTCAAAGTGTGCCAATGACCGAACTGCCCAGCGTGAGATGTCTACATAGGGCCGGGAAATCAAAATTATCCATAAAGGTTTGAAATGTGCCCTCATTTGTCTTTGAATTCTGAATACAAAGGGCTTACTTGAGAAATTTCGCATTTGACTTCACTTTAAATAAAAAATAAGCCTTGGAATCTAAGTGTTCAAGCTACCTAGTGCAATGGATGGGGGTCCATAAAAGAAAAGTGTCATCGGTTGTTCAATGTCCTTTTCATCTAAAGAAGCCTTGGATGAAATGTCACAAATTCGGAAGATATCTTGAATTATACGGCCCTTATTTGATCTGATTACTTCTAAGTACCTGGATCTGAGACTCAAACTATTTTTTATGTTGAATGAGTATTTTTTTTTTTTCGTCTGGTTTAAGCGCCGATTTGAGCCTCGGTTCATCGATTTGAATCAAGCTCGAAGTTCTATTATAACATACTCGCAGATGACATGTTTAGTTATAATACACAGAACAGAAGTGAAGGTCTCATAAAAGCGTCGTTCGAAGAAAGAACAATTTGAGAGGATTTTAACTCACATGGGTCACACACGGTGTAATATTAGCACATCAAAGACCAGAGAAAGATCGTCATATGGGTACACACAGCTCGAGCTTGAGAGCTTCTTGATGTGCTTTGCACGCAACACATCTAAAAAGGCTCAAAGCAGAATTGTTATTTTCCATTTGTATAAAATTAAACTAGTGCTTAATGCACCCTGATGCCACGCAAGGAATATTCGAACTAGCAAGCATGTCTCTTCAATCCTTGACACACTGGTTTCATCCTCAAAGTCACTGGATACTATTAGATGTGGATAAAAATTCATGGGGCTCCACCTTGCAAGTGCAAGCACCAAATAAGCTTTAATTCAATATTTAACATGCCATTTATTGTGAAACTCAGCTGTCTGCAACATCTGAGTAAATTGCATCATGTGTATTTCTTGGAACGATAAAACATCACGTGATGAGATGATGCTGTAAAATTTGTTTAAGCAAATTTTTCATCCATGTTTTTAGTTCTTTAGAGAAACTCTTTTGGTTTTCTCGAATATAAAGATTTTCCATACATCTTAAGTATCTGAAGTATCAGTGTTATGAGTAATACTACTATTCACAAGTTATCAGCAACGGTATTTCATTCTGCTATAGATAGAAAATACCAACATCTATCTCTTTATAAATTGTTTTGAAAATCAAATTCCTCTAATAATGGTTCAGTTACTGATAATTTTATCTATACATGAGACATATTTAATCAATTATGGAAATTTTGAATGGGATGTTTGTTGGATTTATGTTAATGAGCTTTGTTTTTCTGGTCACCATCACTCACTAAAACTCACTTAGCTTTTGGTCGAGACGGCTCGCTGAGGTCGCAGTCTTTGTTAGCGTTCATGATAGACGCAGTCACAGGCTCACGCTCCCAGGGGTAACCTGATGGTGCGTGTATGAAGTTTGAACCAGGGCGCTCGCCTGGGGGCGTCCAGCGTAGAGAGAAAAAGTGCAGACCTGACAGGTGGGGCTTTTTCTTTGAGGGGCTTTAATACTAAAAAATTGTATAGTAAACGATAATCCAATTACGTCACTACGTTCTAATAGTCATCGCCCATGCCATGTGACGCATTTAGCGTTTTTGAAGTCCTCTGAGTCTAAGAAATGCTTTACACTATCACGACATCTTCGATGCTGGCCTGATGTCATTTTTCTTTGTTTATATGAACTCATTGGAATTGGAACCTGAAATTTAATTCTTTTTTGTGTATAAGACGAAGAGACGTTATCTAAGAATCTCCTGATAGAATCTCCCCCAGTGCCTTTACCACCACCTCAACGCCAATCTTCAGATGAAAGCTGGTTCAAAGAAGTAGCGGGCTGCTTTTGTGCCACAAATCGACTTGGATGAAGATGATAGCAGAAAATGTGTGTGTGTGTGTGTGTGTGTGTGTGTTTTGTACCCCAAGAAGAGCCTTGGGAAATCTAACGCATTTACTTGCCTCTAGCTCTTTTATGGCTCACATTAGCAGTCAAAACCTTGTGGTTGAGAAAATATGATTTTATTTTTTTTTCCTAAATTGGTGTATATTCTTTTCTTATGATCCTTCCGCAGGTTCACCTACGGAAACCTTGTTATGACTTTTACTTCCTCTAAATGGCCAAGTTTGACCAGTTTCTCAGCTTATGGGCGGGACTTGATCTGGAGGACGTTCATTTACAAATAAAGAGTTCTGCGTAGTCAATCTAGACAAGCGAAGCGAAAAGAGACGCGAGCAACATAGACATAATCATGGACAATCTGGGAGAAATACTTTCAAAAATCAAAAGAGACGAAGTCACAAGCCCAGACAGCGAGGCGGATGAAGCTCTAGTGTTATTTCTTGAAACAGTTGAGGCGAGAGAAACAGTAGTATTGTTCTGTCCATTTCCACCGTTGACTGTACCATGAGAAGCTGTACCACTGGGAATTACCAAATTAATAGAGCCATAAGAACCAGGCGAAGTATTTGAATCAAAACCGTCTCCGAAAGTCCTCTCAGAGGAAACAATTTCGTAACTAGGCTTTTGGGTTTCTGATGGAAAACCAATTGTAAGTCCCGGATTTGTTGCATCTTCGGAATTTAGGCAATTTCTCAGTTCTAAAATCGACGCTGGAAGAGTAGACAAGCAGGAGTCATAAGTAACAGTCACGAGGGCAGTGGATGCCTCAGTCATGTAGCTAAGCTTACCAACAGTAGCAGCGGGGGAACGTAGGAGAGTAGTTGGTTTCACTTCCACCACTTTAGTATACCCTGAATAATCGGTAGAAGTGGTAGGAGAAGTCATTGACTTGGTAGTTAGGCTGGGTTGTAAGATAATGGACGATTCTTTGTGGTCATTCAAAGATGCAAAACTAAATGAGGGTACACAAGACTCATTCCACCCACATGAATGAAACGGAAAGGTAGAATAGCCTGGTTCATTTGAAGCGCCAGGCACCTCCACAACTAAAGTTTCAATATAACCAGTACCCGTGACCGTAGTCGTAGTAGTGAAAAAACCAGTCCAGGTAGACGGTCTTATTGGGTTACCAGGAACTTCCATAACCGGATTTCCAATACCATCACTTCCGGTCACAATAGTCCTCGTCGTGAAGGATCCAGTCCACCTCGAAAATGAAATTGGAACCTCTAAAGAAGGGGTCTTCGCTATATCAGTCCTAGTCAACATTACCGCAGTAGCAGATCCAGTACAGATAGAGGACAAGGTACGAATCGTGGCTGTCGGAAGTTCCACAACAACAGTGGGCTGACCTCCATCGCTGGGTGTCACAGTCCTGGTGCGAGAATACGATTCTGTCCAGTATGAAGTCGAGATAGCCTGAGGAAGTTCCACAACAACAGTGGGCTGGCCGCCATCGCTGGGTGTCACAGTCCTGGTGCTAGTATACGACTCTGTCCAGTATGAAGTGAAAGTAAACAAATCTGTCACGTCAGATGCCGCTGGAGACTGAGGAAGTTCCACAACAACAGTGGGCTGACCTCCATCGCTGGGTGTCACAGTCCTGGTGCGAGAATACGATTCGGTCCAGTATGAAGTCGAGATGGCCTGAGGAAGTTCAACAACAATAGTGGGCTGGCCGCCATCGCTGGGTGTCACAGTCCTGGTGCGAGAATACGATTCTGTCCAGTATGAAGTCGAGATGGCCTGAGGAAGTTCAACAACAACAGTGGGCTGGCCGCCATCGCTGGGTGTCACAGTCCTGGTGCGAGAATACGATTCTGTCCAGTATGAAGTCGAGATGGCCTGAGGAAGTTCAACAACAACAGTGGGCTGGCCGCCATCGCTGGG
>JAJMHT010000282.1:0-10959 GCA_030583145.1 Metschnikowia vanudenii
GGTTAACTAACGTTGATCGGACGGGAAACAATGAGTTTCACGTTCAAAATAAAAATTTCCGCGAGCCGATTTCAAGCTCCAAAATTTTGCTTAACTATGGGGAAAACCCGGATTTTGGTCAGTTGAACCTGGGTTAAACCAAATTGTCCTCTATATCCAGGCCGCGCAGCGGCGATTTTTCGTTTCTGGTAGGAACCCTTTGTTGCCAAACATAAAATTTGGATAAACCGACGACAAACAGCCTTAATCCTGTACATTGACACTTTTTCCTGCACTTAGATCGGTGCTCGCAAGGCCTTTTTTCTCCCCAAATCGTTAAAAAAAGGGCATTATTGACTTCAAATATCGAGAGGAAAATACTTTTCTCAGATCATTCATTTGGAAAACACACCGGAATTTCCACACCCCAAAACTTTTTGTAGCCACTAAGCCACATACTCAGCTTGCTTGTTCAGATTAAATGAATGCAAGAGTTTTTTTAAAAACATTGACATACATTAATCGTAATATAGGAAACTGCTTTAAAACACCCAAAAACTATATGGCTTTAGAAAGATCGATAACCGTTTTTGGTTTGGGTCAAACAATAATTGGCTTACCAGGAATCTTCGCTTTTTTCAAGAATACTCCAGTAGAAGCTTAAGGTCGGTGTCTCCGTTACCTACCTCGGGAATTGTAAGAATAAAATCATAAGTGATGTTAGCTCGTAAATTCGTAATAGTCAACTTATATGGCACCATTTGTGTTAATCCTATGAGTAATTTTTATACCTTTTTTAACATTTAGGTCTATTCTTTGCTTTATATCACAACCTCTAGCGACGTTATGATATGTGTTTATGTGAAAGCACAACTTATTTAATATAAGGGAGATTAAGTATTGTACTATGATGCTTAGAAGCGCAAGTCTATAATATCCTGGTGGAAAAAATGTTTACGATCAAGTCCAAAAATTACTCCAATCACTATTATACTACTTGGGGTCATTGGACAGTGTTTTGGTAATTTGAGAAATTTTAATTGGGTTGTCAAAGGGGTACGTAAGGTATTTAGTCAGGAGTGGGGGCGTCAAGCATTATGTTCCCCAACCATAGACAATTTAATCGGGTACTTAGAAGCATAAATTCCAAGAACTTGACCATTGTATGGAAATTTGGCATGGGTTTTACTTGGACAAAGGTATTCAAAAGGAGTGAATCTCTTTGAAAAGTATTGAGTGGAATTATACAGTAACAGCCATAGCCATACACCTGGTCTGAAGTAATTAAAGAGTTACAGGCTTCCTTATAATAATGCTTCCTTTCGTAATAAAGAATTTCTGGTCGAATTGTCAAATACATCCTCTAAAACGATGTTTCTTCAGAACACAGGGTGGAAATAGCTCAAGGTATTTGCCTATAATGTACTGGAGTCATGTGGCAAGATACATTATCAGAGACCTTAATTCCGGATGATAAATTAGATATTTCTATTCCAAAGCTGCTCTTGTTTCCTTTATCATCAAATTGCTTAACCTTTATAGTAAGGTAATTACAAACCTCCACATACATATGAACAAAACAAAGTGATGGTATTAACACTGCCAATTCTTAAAGCTATATGAGCTCTGTGTTATCACCAATTTATATATCAAAATATAAATTGGTGACTTGCTTTACTAGCGATTAGTGAGACAAGAAAAACCATTAAATAAATCCAAAAAAAAAAAAAACACATTCCTGAGAATAACCTCAAAGAAAATAACATTTGGTGGATGGATACTAACACCATAGTTTTGAATAAAATTCACAAGGGATGAGTATACATTGCTATATTATATTAGGATATCCAATTTGAGAACACGTACATGCATACTCTTAAACATATAAGACATTTAAAACCAGTATATTTCTATGATCGTGCATTGAGGCTGGCTTGGATTGTTCAAATCTTCCTTGAGGATTAACATCAATTGAGAAACTAATTTAAATAAAAGGTGACGGTTTCCTTCTCTTGATTCTTTCATGCAATTAATTATGAAAAACGTGAATTTAGCCTAATATTTAGTTGGACTAGCATCATTATATTCTCATAACATTCATCACTCATTAAAATATCCCACCATAAATCATCAAGTAATTGTGTCGAAAACAAAATTCTTTATTTGAATTACAAGAATTTACAAACCCTTAGTGATGCAGTTATGCCTCAAAAAAGACTAAAGTGTGAGCTCATGACTTGATTCGAAGTGAATGTTCTCAAGTTCTCGTATTTTCAACTAAGCGATGTGGTCACTGTTTCATTTATGAGTTAGTGAGACCTATAAACCACAACCAGTTCCGGATATTGTACCACAAATACACCTGACATATTTCAAAAATACACTTTGACAAATCACATCATAGAAAAAAACAATATGCCGAAATTTTATAACCAATATTTTTTCGACGAGGTACAAAACTTCGACTACTGTATCAGTAATTTGCACACCACATTCGTTTCTTACAACATAGCACGAAACAAATATACTTATTATTAGAATTACTTGTCGGATCAAATCTTTTTAGTCGTATGATATGATTCTTGGAACGCCTTGACTTCAAGCACCATCGTCTCCATGAGTCTCCGTCGCCAATATATTCATCCGCTCATGGCCACCGAAAAATTATTAATAACTCTCAAAATATTTGAAATGAAAATAAATACGAGTGAAAATATTATAGTAATTGCCAAATTAATATCAAAACTACAATCAGGCTGGAGTACCATTCTATAATAAATTCGTAAGAGATATAATATTACTTGGTATTAACCTATGCACACCTTTAGCTCGCAGCCAATCACCTTCGATGCAATCCTGCATGGTCTTCGACGATCACTCGCCGACAAAAAAATCCTTTGTTTGCTCAACCCCTTTCTACCTCCTTAACGACCTTTTGTTATCAACAAACTCCCTGAGAAGAGACAGTTTCCCAGTTATGTTTTCCAAAACGATTCTCTTGAATACTTTCGGATCGCTCCGTTAGTTGATTGTGAAATGTTTAGAAAATGAAAGTTTTGACACTGACTCGAAGTTAAGGATTCCATCCTCACTTTAAGCCAGTGTTTTAACTGGTTACCTAGGATTCTCCTTTACTTAGAGAGCTCCGAATGGGTGGCTAAAGATTCACAAGATCTACAATCACCGGATCGGGGGGTTTTTCCGCTTTTGTTCGAAAGTGTATCTGTTTAAGTCCCTTCATTGTGAGACACTTTTATTTAACAAAAAAAAGACAAAAAAACAAAAAAAAAGGCTAGCCAAAATCAGCTAAAAAAGCCCCGAAGTTGAACAATTATTATTCAATGCTATTATTTGCGTTGAACTTGTATCAGTTGAAGTCTCCTGTTCGGCAGGTAGCTATATCAACAAAAAACAAAATTACAAAAAAAAATTACAAAAAAAAAAAAGAGGTAAGCCAAAAACAGGCTAAAGAACCCAAAGTTGAAGATTCATTATACAATGCTGTTATTTGCGTTGAATTTGTATCAGTTGAAGTCTCCCAACTATATCAAAAAAAAATAAAAGCAAAAAAAAAAAGGAAAAATCATAAGAGGTAAGCCAAAAACAGCTAAAAAACCCACTATTCACTCTTTTCGAAGGCATTCTGATGGTATCATCAATTGATTACCTTATCCTATTGTGGTTCTTCAAACACTGTGATTGATACAGAAAATTGTTGCCGACTTTGGTGCCGCCATATTGTTATTCGTGTCTGCGAAGGGGAACCTATGCCCGGCTTTGCTGGCGCTTTAAAAATGATCTTTATTATGACTTAACGCAGGGGAACCTATGCCCGAATCTGCTGATTGTGCTTAAGAATTTTTTTATCATGAGCCCACGCAGGGGAACCTATGCCCGAATCTGCTGATTGTGCTTAAGAATTTTTTTATCATGAGCCCACGCAGGGGAACCTATGCCCGATTTTAGCGATTTCTATAGTGGGAAATGGAAAGCAGAACACTAATAAGCTCTTCATACATACTTAAATTCTAATATATTATGCCTATAAATTACTGATTTAGATATCGTTCATTTCCTATATTTTTACTTAGTGCTCATATAGCTGACTGTGCTACATTTACCCCAGAAACTGGCCCAAGATTTGCATTATAGCGCTCGATTGCGTCTGGGTGCACATATTGCAAATACAAAATGCAACGTAGAAAAACCAATATAGTACAAAATAGATAAAGCTTACATTCAAATAAACCACTACGTTTCACAATCAAGGATAATTTAATTATTGAAACAGAATCTGTCGTGGCGGGTGAAAAACAGCGTAAACAGTGCATGACGTGGACATCGCGGGTGGGTTAGGCAAATTCTTTGCTTTATGGACTGTTCATTAAGATCATCTCTACCCCTTACATAAAAAAGTGACATCAGATTAAATAATTGATCATTCATTATAACCGAACAAACTAAAGGGGAATCTTGTGCATTTGTGATTGAAATAAGTAATACCACGTTACAAGCGGAGGCGGTAGGCGGAGTTTCTCAATGACAAAGATAGCGAATACCAAAATTAACTAAGCAAATATTAAAATTTTGTTAGTTGTTGGAAAGGTTCTGTTTATTTTTCTTCTCTTTTATAATATGACTTTGACTTTCTGGGCATTTATGTTGCCCTGGCCTATCATCTTTCAGTTCCATATCGTCACTGATTTAGATTGGGGGTTACAAAAAGTGTTGGAAACAGTTCTTCTTTTTTTTTGGTTTTGTTGAAGCATTAATGTCCTCTTCAAAAAAGTAAAATACTCTAATGATGAAGAACACAAGATTGGAAACACAGAGTCTGGGAAAATAGATTGAATGTTTTGCGGAACCTATTTGTTACACCATACGCGAGATTTCAAACTAAACAATTCTAGGAAGGTCAGCTTCGGATACTTCTTCTACTAGCGGGGTGTAATGTAGAGGAAATATTTCCTTTCATAAATAAGGCAGAACTCTAATACGAAAAAAAAAGTGGTGCACTTTGATTCCGGTTCTCGAGACGTTATTCGAGAAAGTAGAACGAATGCCATTTCCGGTGGTACCAAACAACTCCTTCTTGGTGGAAAGCTCAGCATCCTTCAACTTATAGGTTCGTTGATGGAAGTCAAACACTAAGTGAGCTCTGGAAGAAATGAACTACCGGTCTCTACAGTGCAAACTTTTCTTCGCGATGTTCTCCAACTCTTCAAACAAAGACATCCCTAAGATAACCACACCAGATTCAACCAAGTTCAAACCGTTGGAACCGGAAGGAAGCAAGTTGAAGTAGTACTCGACGTCACCAACCACAATCGTATGTTCAGCATTGGTACCACCTTGGCACCTGGCACAGACATCAATATCCTCACACAAAATGTCAACAATATTTCCTTTACCTTCATCTCTCGATTGGGAACCTAAGACAACATCACAAATAACGAGACGCTTTTGTTTTCTTTTCTGGAAAATCCAACTGATCCGGCGATTAATTCGGTTACGAAATGAAAAAATCATTTTAGAGTATACTTGTTCAAAATGATACTCTCAATTTTGTATGTGAAAAACATTGCGTTAAGCTCGTACATACTAGTTGGAAAAAATCATCTTCAGATATCCGTTGTTCTTGTCAAAGTACCGATAAGAATATAATGAAATATAGTGAGATAGAAAAAACAGTTGAACGTATAACTGTAATGCCTATTTCAGGAGAAAGTTTGAAATACATTATCTGGAGATAGAAAAAACAGTTGCACGTATAACTGTAATTCATATTTCAGGATGAATTTTCAAAAACATTATCTGGAAATAGAAAAAACAGTTGCACGTATAACTGTAAGTCCTATTTCAGGATGAATTTTCAAAAACATTATCTGGAAATAGAGAAAACAGTTGCACGTATAACTGTAATTCCTATTTCAGGATGAATTTTCAAAAACATTATCTGGAAATAGAGAAAACAGTTGCACGTATAACTGTAATTCCTATTTCAGGATGAATTTTCAAAAACATTATCTGGAAATAGAAAACACAGTTGCACGTATAACTGTAATTCCTATTTCAGGATGAATTTTCAAAAACATTATCTGGAAATAGAAAACACAGTTGCACGTATAACTGTAATTCCTATTTCTCCGTACTATTTCAGAACACGTTTCTGTTGTACCTTGTCAATCCGTGCAAGCTCTTTAATGGCAGATGAAGCATTAATTGGCATTATACCAGCGTCCTTGAAACATTTAGTAATTGAATCCTTAAGGAGATCTATAGACCTTGCTTTAAGTAGGTCATTCGTAAACTCTATCTGATCATCTTTCTCTGTGAGAGTTTTGTTTCTTTCGATGTACTTGTGGTAAACTTCTTTCACATTTTTAAAGAGTGAAACGTCGAGATTATGCATAGAATTTGGAAACGTCTTGAGAGTAGAGATGATGTGAATGTTTGTTTCTTCACACTTTCGAACAAACTCATCATTAAGTACATGCCTGCTTCGATCAACAAGTAAAAAGAAAGGCTTGTTGGTGAAAGCGCCCTTTTTGAAGCTAATAAAATGGTCCTGTAGCCATTTAACTAAAATATCTTCCTTTGACCATGACTCATCACAAGTTTCTATCGCCCATTTTGATGGCACACCGTCGTGAATGGGATGACTGCCTCTAAACATTATATATGGATCCAAGGCAACCCCGGAAGCGCCTATGCAATCAATTATTGTAATCCAGTTGCACAGATCAGATTTGATAGCAATTTTTCCGCCGCTTGAAGTTACCTTTCCGATAGAACCCATTTGAAAACCTGAAACGCTCAAACTAAAGATCTCCTTAGAAGAGATATCATTTCCAAATTCTTGACGGACAAAATCAAACCAATTGTGGACTAGGTCTTGGGATGGATGATAGAATATCTGGGAGACATAGCCTTTACATAAGTTGCCGGAGATGCCTGCTTTTCTCTTGACGAACTCATAAACCCAGCGATTGGTGACATCCAGCGGATCCCTTCCAGCTGCCAACTGAATTAGCTTCGCCATCTGGAGGATCTCTATAGGGCGAGCACGGTTCCGACCAAGATCTAAGTCTCTATCTTTTATCCAATCCAATAGCGCTTTCTCTTCAGCTTCCGTAAATTTATGTGTTTTCGAATGTGTTTCGTTGCGAGGTTTTCGCCCATTTTTTCGGTGTTGTAGCATTCCTTCATTTACCCCAAAAGCTTCCGCAGCTGCTCTTTTCGAAGAAAATTTGCCATTTTGGAATTCTGCAAGAGCCTGTGAAGCTGCATCAGGTGCATCACTATCATCATCACTAAGTGATATCATTTGTTGTTCGAATGAAAACCTTTTAAAAAGAAACAGCGATCACTTCCTCGCGAAAGATTTATTCTGATACAGGAAAAAAAGGTGCAGCCGATTTCACAGCCATTCTGCGAAACTTCAAACCCTTACAACACGTTTTTTTTTATTTCAGTTACTCCCAAAGGTTTCGGTTTTTGAATATTAAGAGCGAAGTAATCAAGGACATTAAAGTATAATATTTGATAAGTGTGCTTAAATTCCTTGAAATTTAGGTAAGCGTTCTTGGATATGTACACAGGCACTTGCGAAATTGAGTAAATAGTAAAAGTCACCAATTTAAATTTGTCGTTACTGTCTTTAAAGTAATTAGAGAAAAGACAAGCTGGCTATGTTACATGGTCAAAAACTTTGTTCATTTTAGATTTTATAAACCGTGTATTCCAAAGATATGCAGTTTTTTTTTAATAAGATACATTCTATATCAACATCTAATTACCTGAAGACAAAAAGTGTAAACCCCTGTCCCATTCAGTAAGTCAGAAAGTTTCCTTATCCATGATTGCTAACTCAAAACGTGGAAAGAGCTTCCCTGATCAGCGAAGGTCCACCTTACTCATCTAAACTGATATATTGCCGTTTTATGCACTTTGATTATGTAGGCAGAAAAGCTTGTCAACGCGAAAAATGTTCGTTAGCTTTCTCCTTGATCATTTCCCCAACTAGACTATTCAGCATTGTGTTCAGCGATGAGTTCAGCCAGTCCATACCGCTTAATGATATCTTTTTTCTCGTTATTTTCCCCTTTTAAAGAGCTAATCAGCGAGTACAACAGTTTCACACTCATTCGACTTTCTTGTCGATGTTTTTCGAGAAGCATGGCACCTTCCTTGTCTTCAATTTTAAAAATTGTCGCTAGTGTCGTAATGAACAGAACAATTTTTTTCTTTACTCTCCATTGATGAGCCTGATCTTTCCTCCATGCTGCTCCATCAGTTTCATCTCTCTTCTTGATTGAAGGTTTCTCTGGTGTACAAATATGCCACTCTTCCCAGACACTAACAACACAAACGTCAAATTCCGACATACGAAATTCAGGTCCACTATAGTCTTTTTCGGGGATCTTTGAAGGTGCTCTCTTTCGCTTTCGGTCTTGTTGAATACAACCCGAATCCTGAAATTGTTCTTGCGCCATCACAATTCCCCGAGCGATAAAAGTGGGCATGGCAAGTTCTAATCTTTCCATTAACCTATCCAACAAAACATCCCCGAATGGACCTTGCGCCAAACGTGCCAAATTTTGGTTCATAGCTATTTCCAACTGAATCATGGAATCTCTATTCAATTTGTTTTGGATAGCAAATAGCTGGGTGAGCAAATCTGCCACATGATCTTTTAAATGAACTGCTATAGAATCAGGAAGTTCATCTCTGAGTGTTTGGATGGCTAGCTGTTGAGCACTCATACCTTCCCTTTGATTCTTGACGATTACATGCATCATTGCCTTGATCGCATCAATTTTCCGCCCGAACAGAGGTGCAAGAACATCAACCGCTTCTTGTAAATTCGGTATACCAGTGAATTGTGCACTGTCTTCCACCTTTTTCTTCACATCTTTTTGGAATGCAATGAACTTTGGATCCTTTGTGATGGGATGCTTCGAAAAAATGCTGTCAGGGGTTTTTTCAGTCATCAATGCCAAATCCTGAAGAATGATTGATCTGAACTTTTTGAGCATATCGAGAAATTTTGGGGCTGTGCCATCTTGCTCTAACTCGCTTAGGCCTTTCTGATCCGTTCTATTCTTGACTTTCTCAATCACTGGTTCGAGCCATGGGAATATCTTAACTTGAAGTTCTTCAGGAACTGGAATGTCTCGAGGAATATAATAGGGCTCGTCTGGCTTGAATCCAGCAGAAAAGTGAATGAATGCATAGGCATAACACGATACATATATGCTCTCAAGAACATCAAGGTGCCATCGACCAGCACGTCTAACTTGAGCAGTCGCGATTCCATAAGCATCTGCACGGTTTGTTTGCATATGTCTACCAGCATGTACCTTTTTCCATGAATGGAAGCCAATGCTTTCGAAAAATGCCCCCATTAACCGAATTGCATGACTTTCGCTGATTTCTGTACGCGTGTCAGAATTTTTAACAAATAAAAGCGAGAGATCATACCAGTTCTTCTTATCCATAAAGTCTGGAGCCTTTTCTCCGCTAAGCGGCCCATCCTCGAAATCAAACCTATACCAAAGTGACATTGCCACTGAAGACACTAAGCAGACCTCCACATCTTTATGGCGGCATGCACCCAGGAGCCCCGGATTACTATTCGCATTCATGGTTTTGCCTGTAAGATATTGAAATCCTAGAATGGGAACCAATCCATTCGCTGTATCATGAACAGAATATACCATATCCGAGAGTTCAATGAACCTCGAGTTACTACCTCGAAACAAACAATGATGACCTAGGTGCGCAAGGACCAACCGACATATGGCATTGATACATGTGGACTGTTTTGCTGAGCCAGTAGCTGTATACAGATTTACCAGCATGGCTTTAAATTGTTCCATAGTATAATTTGGTTGAAACATTGCGGCTCTGCTCTTGTTGGGATAGTGCGCCTTCATAATTTGGTAGAATTCCTGAATTTTTTCTTGTCGGAAGTTGTAAAGTTCATTAATCAACGGGATAGCTTTCCACTTTTCTTCCATCACTCGGGCTCTTTCTGTTAAATTTTTCACGTGCATAGTATCGAAGAGACCAAGACAATAATGCAAGACATTTAAGGAGCTCTTGAACATTTTAATACTTGTATGCTGGACACGCCTGCCTCGTGTGTCACGGATCTCACCTCCAGTCTTGAGAAGATACTTGAAACAGTCCGTCATTAAAACACCATCAATTCTGAAAGTATCGTGATCCAAATCGGTGTGATTGGCGATATAAAGAACATAACGTGAAATGTGAATTGCGTAGGCTCTTTGAGTTCCGTCTGCGAATACATTATTGCGGTATTTGACACATCTTGGATCTTGTAAAATGGTATTGATGTACTGGAAAAGTTTGATCGCCTTATTGTTCATCTCTCCTTTATTTTTCAACATCGGATGATCCTTGGCCCCCATCTTAAAATTTCCAATTAGTGCTTTTGGATACTTCAAACTCGCAATGTACAGACTCATTTTTTTCGGAATCTGCGCTTTTATCTCAGCAATTTTCTCCAAATCTTTCTCAATCCGTGCTTGATCGATTTGCTTTTCAAAAAGTTCGAAATTCTTAATCAGTGTTTGATCTTCCTGGCTTAGATTTTCATCATCAACAACTTGAAACTCTTGTTCACCTTGGCCAATAAATTCATTGAATCGCTCATTTAATTCACATGTATCGGGGTCATCATTACCATCGTTTGCACACCAAGGGAGAGCATCATTATCGATCATCATTTTGATGTTCAAGTTGAAAGAAGATGTAGTTGCCAGGATAGGATGGGCTACTGTAACACGCGAGAAAACATTTTATACTTATATACAGCCCTTCGCAGAGGTCGTGAAATGGCTTTTGGGCGCGGGTTTGAAGATTGGTTTGAACGAGGTTAAACAAGCCCAATCCGGCATACAACCCGCACGCTCGGTTTTTCCGTTGGTATTTCTGACAGAGACCAGTGCTTTC
>JAJMHT010000283.1:0-10767 GCA_030583145.1 Metschnikowia vanudenii
TCTACCCAATTGAGTCGCTTGACTCGAAAGAAGTCGACACTACTGCGATTGCGTAGAATCTTGCTCATGTGATGAATCAACTTAACCCGGAGGTATTTGGTATACCAGTCGTTCGCTTCGGTCAAGGTGGTTGCGAGAACTTGAGCCCTGTGACCCTGAAGTTGAGTGGTCAATTCAATGACTCCATAACCCCCTTTTCAAGGACGTGCGTAGAGCTTGGCAGTTCCAATGCCAGGAAAAACTCTTTGGATTGCCTTGTCGATGCGTTGAAGATGAGCCGGGGCCATGCACGTAACCAAGTCTTTGTAAACAGTCTTCGAACTAACAAATGTCACAGTACCTTTCGCTCGGTTAATGACATCCATCAGGGTGTAACCCTGCCAATTTGTGGTATCAATTCAAATAACTCCCATCAGTATACAAAAGGAAAACCATTTCTTTAAAGAAACAAATCGTAAAAATAATGATAAAAAAAACTATATAAATATTAATTAAAACCTACAACAAGCCTGGCTAGGGTACTGAGACATGAAAGACCCGACTTTCCCAAGCCTGAAGAAGTCCTTCTTACCTTAGCCACTGCCTTGATTAAATCTGATCTGAAGGAGACAAATGAAACACGTCGTACTATCGAAAAAACAATTTGCACATAGAAAAACAAACAAACAAACCCACAACACGCCTGTTTAGGTTATTAATGTTTTCCCCTTTATACCTGTAACATTTATCTGGGGATTCAGGGCTTTCTAGAACTGTTTTGGAGAACACAGAATTTATAGAATAACCTGCTCTAGGAAAGTCTGGCACTAACCACTCTTTTTGAATTATTTCGGGGTTCCAGCAACTGTATGGGTACAAAATTATGTCTGGGACTCTTGAAGATACTCCTTAGCAAAAATAAATTTTGATTTGGAAGAAAGAAGTCCAAGTAAAGGAGAAAAGGATATTAAAAGGTATTTTACAATAGACAAAATAAAACTATTGATTTGTCTGACCACGAAAAATAATGTACATCGAAGTCCGCGATAGTTTAGTGGCTAGAATCTCCGCTTGTCGCGCGGAGGACCTGGGTTCAATTCCCAGTCGCGGAGCTTTATTTTGCGCAAGTGGTTTAGTGGTAAAGTCCAACGTTGCCATCGTTGGGCCCCCGGTTCGATTCCGGGCTTGCGCAATTCTTTTTGCTCTCTTTTGTCACTTTTCACATAATTCCCGACGTTTTGCTGATGTTTGAATTTCGATTGGGCAGAGTAATGCAGCATATATTTTCATTATGTTGGGCTAGTGCGGTTTTAACAATCCTGCACAAAGAATATGGGGCCCCTGTTCGAATCTGGGCTCGCACAATATTCTTGTTCTTTATCTCGCCATCGAGTAAATTTCATCCTGTGAGATAAATTTTTTTGGCTTATGAAATTCACCAGTGCGCGTAAAGTTGAGTCCGGGAACTACACCTAGTGAAAAAAATCATTCACAGATTTCCATAGGATTTAAGTACTTGAGTATCCACCACATGTCACTTTTAAGCCAGCTGGGACTCATAGCCCAAGTTGGGACATATTTAAGAGCTCCTTCGGGTGCTTTGGTTCATATTCGTACAGCGACGAAGAAAGTCTCTGGATCCAAGACAAATAAGAATGACTCTGCAGGTAGAAGATTGGGTCCTAAAGCATACGAAAACCATTTTGTCAAGACTGGACAGATCATCATGAGACAAAGAGGTACAAAGATACATCCAGGTGAGAATGTCGGACTTGGTAAAGACCATACCATATTTGCCTTGGAGCCTGGATACGTGCGTTTCTACTTGGACCCATTCCACCCATTAAGAAAGTACGTGGGTGTAGCATTGAGAAAGGATTTACAGTTACCAAAGCCCCACTTTGACCCTAGGGTCAGAAGATTCGGCTACAAGCCTTTGAAATCAAAGCAAGCTGGAATAGAGGAGGCAAAGATGTCAAGAAAGGAACTTCTCGCACAGCCCGAGTTAAACAAGAGATCCGAGGAGTTTGCTCAAGAGACCGCACAAAAAATGTCTTCTTATGCTGCCAGTATTGCAGAATTAATCCCCAACATCAGTGAGGCTAACCAAAATGCCGGTGCCTCCAGATTGCTCTTCATCAGCAGAAAATTGGCGCATAACGAAAAGCACTCATATGCTAGCGAGCAAGCCACATTTGATGTCATTTATGAATTCGAGTTATCGCACAGGAGAGGTGAGATCACCAAGGAGGAACTCGAGGCAAAGTCTGCTGAATATTTGGCTTTCGTCAAGGACTTTGACTCCAAGGTCTCCGTGGACTTCGCGGGGCACGTACACGCCTACTATACGAGCGAGGCAAGAAGTGCCAAGGCCGAGGAAATCAAGGCCAAATTGGAGGAGTTCAAGGATAAAATCATTGGAAAATCCGAGAAAACACAGATCGAAAGTCTCATTGCTGAAGCGGGTGTTTTTGGTAAGGAGGACCGTTACGATTTGACAAGCAAATACTTGCCTAAGGTGTTGCCGGAGACCGTTCCAGGAACTGTGATTGAAGGACAGCCAAGCAAGAAGATCCCCAAGAATGCCGTTGCTATTCGTACATTTGATCCACTGAGCCGTAAGGTGGACACTGTTCTCAGAACAAAGGACGCATTCCTTCAATAGCTGTCATATATTCTTGTACATACATTATTCATAAGGTGATTCAATTTCAGGTTCAAAGAAAATCAAATTTCAATTGGTTTGTATCCTTCGTATACATTATTTTCTTAAGATCTTAACCCTTTTCTTTTTCCTTGTCAGTGGCTCAGTGCCACTAATTGCGTTGGTACCCTGGACTATGGTTGAAAAATGAAATGCATCAAGCCACAAGGGATATCGAGGCTGATGATTGAAAGAACTTCAATCACCCAACCGTTTTAAACTTTTTGTAGTGTAATGTTGAAAACTTTCCAAATCATAATCTTGAAAATGACATGCCAATTCTAGATAACTGAATACAGCTCATACTTATGTTATCCTGACCGTGCTTACTCACCAATAGGTAAGAGGTGAATAATGATGCAATCCTTTTTCATCTTTTTTTTTTTTTTTTTTTTTTTTTTTTGGTACCTCGTTTGGTCTTTCCAGAAGTTAACACCAATTTGGAGCAGCCCTTGATCTAAAATTATTATGCCTGGGAATTTTTTGAATTAACTCCACAGGTGTCCCTAATAAAAGTTAACCATCAATTTTCTATATTTCGCAAGAGAAACATGGCTTCGCTGAAGAATTTGATTGTTGTTTAATTCACTCCTTTGAGCATACATATTTTGAACCCACATGACAACTCAGCTGGAAATTGGCAAAAACTGCTCAAATTTGAGTTTCTCATCAAGCCTAACAAATTTGAGATCAAATAAGATGGTACTCGTGCGAGTCTTAATGGCTTCCTGTGCCTTGTAAATCATATCATGGGATACTTGTAAATCAAGTAAGGCTTTGCGGTAGCTTTCTTCAAAGTCTCTCTCCTCATTCCGGTGTAGGAATTCCAATTTTTTCCTAAACTTGTGGTATCCGGTGAGATTGTCAATAATAGATCGATCAATTTCTTCTTTGATATTAAACTCACAGAACGTTTCGAAAAGATCCAAGAGCTTACTTCTGGCGAGAATGGCTATATCACCCATTTTGCACATTATTGGAACAAAGTTCCCGAAGTCACTTTTCATACTGAACAATGCGTTTTGAAGCTCCATAGAAATGCGTTCAACGTGGTTGATTGACCGAAGAATATCCTTGGCACTTTTCTCAACCAAATTTATCGAGCTTTCCGTAACACCAAGACCCGAAATAATACCAAGAAGAAGAGAGTATTGATTACCAATACCACACATAAGATTGGCTGCGGTTTCAGCAACTTTTCTCAACTCTCCCAACCAGTACATGTATTCAAGGATCTGTTCTGTCGCGGGTTCGCCAAAATTCTCACGACAAAATTCGAAGCAGTCAAAAAAATGGCCCAATATCTCCCTGATTTCCCATAAGCCAAACTTTGTGTTAATGGTTTGTAAACAACAGGCACAATCGCTGATTTTATTGTGTAAATTTGTCTCCAAAGTGGTGATATCTTCAAGTTCGAGGGGCTGTTGGAAAGTTTTAGGCTTGATATGACTGTAATCCTTCACATCTTTTGCTCGCTTTAGTATTCCTTTGACAGGTACTATCTTATTTTCCTTATAGCTTGTAAAAGAGGAGTCATTTGTGTCGAATCGGAAAACGGAATTAAAGGCCTTTAGCTTTTCGGCAGAGTCACAATCACACATTGAAACTTTGTGATTGAGTTTGTGTGGGGGATCACTCATCTCCCTATTGACATCAAAATTGGCCATAACGATCGTGATTAAAGTCAAACTCCTTAAGTCGGGAAATCGTTCTTTTAAATCACAAATTGCTTGAATCTCTCTACCATCATTACTTTCACTGATTACACGCAAAGTCTCATATTCACGAGTCAAAGAGAGGGCATCCCATAAGGAGGTGTATTGTGGCTTTGCTTCGGGCTCATCTTCACAGTTAGATAACAAGGCGGACTTAGAAAACACAGAGTCATAAATCCGGAGAAACGGTGTTTCAAATGTGCCTAAAGTCCTAATTTGATATGGGATTTCAAATTTGTCCCAATGATTTTTGGGGTAATTTAAAAGAGCAAACGAGCTAATCCAATGTCTTATAAAACAAAAAGACAAATAATGTTTTTGACGAAGATTTTGAGGCACTCTTGGGTATGTACCGAGTCGCTTACCAAAAAACCTGAGATCAAAGAAGTAATCTTTTGGTGTTATGCCAGAAAAGAAGAGAATTTGACTTTCAGGGGTTTGAATTAGCGAGGAACTCAAATCCAAATTTTGCAAACTCAATGTAAAGTTCGAGAATAGTTCTATTTGGGAAGTTATTGCGAAGGTAATATCAAAGTATGAAGGTTTTTTGAACGTGAGGTGAATAAAAGAGGAGATTTTGGACTCCAAGTGATCTGATGTGAAAACAGTGTTCAATAACTCCATAAAGAAGTTACCAAGGAGATAAATTTCGACTGATGCTGCTGTTTTAAATTTAAATTGCGGGTTCCTCTTCATCGCCAACAAGCTAGCACTCTGGGTGTATTTTTCTTCAACGGCCCCGAGATTGTTTTCATCGGTGTTTCGAAAACAACAAAATATGCTTTTCTCAGAATCAAACAAGACTCTAAAACTTGACCCCCTTTGAATCCATAAGCAAACGGGTGGTCCAAGGGTTATTTTAGTCAAAAGAGAATGTTTCTCCAAAGAAAAGTAGGCGACCTTACCGCCCGGATATCGAAAAGTTCGGGCGGCAAAAAAGAACTTTGAGTGCAAAAGCCGAAGAAGAGCGTTTGTACCTGGGTAATTAAATATTCTTGCTTTTGGTCCACGAAAGGCCCCCAAGTTAGGGCATGAGTTTGAAGATCCTGGGAACGCACCACTGGGAGCACTAATGGTAAACAAATCATCGAGGCAAGTGACAGAAAATATCGATGTAAAAGCAGGTGACCCAGGGGATACCATGAAGTCTGGCAAAGAAAATACAAGACTCGAATGACCTAAATCCTTGACAGGGTAGGGATTATCAGGAAAGTAAGCAAAAGGAACGTCCTGGGATTCATAATACCCAAAGGCATGCTCAACGGAGGAAGACTGCTCCGAGTGATCGTCGGTTGCAATCGCGCGCATTTTTTGCACCCATTTTTTGACCACGGCCACGAGGAAATTGAAATGGCTTTTCACAGCAGAAAAACACGCAAGCACTTTTCCTGTGAAATCCCGGTGATAAGTACTTAACTTAATTTCGGGATCTTGGTGATCACAAGCAAAAAATTCACTATAGTTGAAGGAGGTTGATGAACAAATGTCTGCCAAGCCAACGATAAAATCCAACGTCTGATTGTGGCCGTCAGAAGCAGCCCTCGAAACTAACTTAGACTCAGGGGGTACCTTATAAGTGATATTTGGAAATATTTCAGAGTCAGAGAGCAGCGCTTGGGCTGAAAAACCACGAGAATTGGGTGCGAGACGAGTCCCGGAAGTATGTGCCAGCTCAGAGATTGATTTTGGAGATGGCTTATGAAGTTTTACAGTATGGGGCTCTGTAATAGGGCACAGGAAAATGTCGATGTTTACCGCTGGAAAAGTAGTAAATGCAGCTATATTGTCTGAAGGGGCAGAAAAACACATTCGAGGGGAATATTGAGCATGAAAGGTGTCCAAGAGTTCTTGACGAGAGACCTTGGGTGGTCTGTAAAAACCAATAGGTAAAGAGTGCACAGAATGGGTGGAATGATGGTTGCAAGGGGTTCCGTTATATGTATCAGCTTGAAACTTGGGGTCCACAACATCTTTTTCAAATGAGTCATCATCTATATGAATGTGAGTACTGATGGCTTTAATATCAGTGTCCAGAGAAGTCTTAGCATGGAGTCCAGTTATGAAATCTGGAGTTTTATCTAAACAACTTTCGATTGATTGTATGCCAGTAATGTATGGGGAGCAGCAAGAGGAAGTGGCATAGTTGTGGTGATTGGAGGAGCAAGGTTTGTCGTTAAGCACTGGACCGGTGCTACAAGTAGTATTGTTCGTGATCCCGAAATCAGGAAACCACACGGCTTTAAAAAATTTCATAAGGATTTTGAGATGACTGGACTTCTGAGCCCCTGTACCAAATTTAAAGGCAAAGTGTATCTATCTCCATTTCAGAGAAACAAAAATGAATAGGTCGAAAAGTATTTTGAAGTTTTCTTGTAACGTTTCGTTTGCTTCCGTAGCGCGAAGAGTAAAAAGGTCCAGATGCGTTTTTTTTGTTATAAGAGGAGTGATTGAAATAAATAATTTTGAAAGAAAAACAAAAATAAGAATATCTTTTTGGAATTTCCCAGAAGATGGGCCACAAAAACGCCCCAATTGCCTTTGGTCCAACATTTGTTAATCATCGGTCAGCCATTGGTGAACCTTGCTCAAAAACGGGTATCAACCGAGTATTTCCAGCTGCACTAAAAAAGCCGTAAAGACAAGTTCATGCCTTCATTTACAGAAGCCCTGGTTTTAAATAAAACCAACTCTGACAAAAACGATGACTCAATTGAGAAATAGAGAAATTAATGGAGTTTAATAAGATCTCCATCAGGATGCCGCAAGACTGCGAACATACATGGATGAAAACTTTGCTGCACATTATGATCCACTTAAAGCGCAAAACATTCTTGAAAACGCATTTTAATTTTGAGACTAAAAGGAGGGTGGTGTTTTTTTTTTGTTCTTTTTCGTTTCTCCAGTTCTAATAGCATACTTAATTACCACAGTTTAAGCTAGAAGCCCATAGGGCATAGCCACCTGGATGAATACTTGAGTCAATGACGAATATGGTTACTGTAAGTTGATACGATGAGAAAGCACATAAAAATATATCCAGTTGTCTACTATAAAAGCTGGGTAAGTTTGAGTTGACAACAGAAGAACTTCATTCCAAAAACTATAGCTTAGCCGGTTGCTCTTTGTGTGAGTTTATGTACTAAACAGCAGTAATCCAGAACTATTTTCTTTTTTTTTTTGAGCCTTGAAAACGCCTTTTTGTGTTTCTGAAGCTTTGATCTCTCTAAATTCAAATATATGATTTTCAATTTGAAATCCCTTCACTATTTGAAATGTCCATTGTGGGTAACAGAATAAAAGTTATGACACTTGGTGCAAGATGACGAGGGTACTAATGGGGTGTGCATCTCGCGGGGTGTGCACAATTTGGGGTGTTACCGAATTGCCACATTGATTAGTAAATTCGTAAAAAAAGAATGTACTTTTTGATAACCACCACTAACAAGTAACTTTGGGATATAGACTGGGAATAACCTCTTTGGTGTCACATAAAATCCGGCTGTTCATATTTCCAAAATAGTTATAACCAAAATAGCTTTGATAGATGTTACGTTACAAAACTGCTTTTCGACAAAAGATCAATTATGTCCTCGTGCGTTGAGTTCCGGTATGAATTGGATTGAGTTCGGGGGTTTTTCTCATTTCCTGTGATTCGCAGTACGAGAGCAAAAAACAAAGAGCATCAGCATTGAAGATTTTTTTTATATCTTATTTGGCTAATTAAATGAATCTTATGAGAGAAAAGAACCTTCTAGAAGCGATGAAAGTTGGTCTTTTCTTATGAATATAGTGCAAGCAACAAAGTTGAAGATGATGAGGGTACATTTGAAAAGGCCCCGCCTCGTTGACATTCGGCCCTAAATTCCGCTCGATCTCAGCATGCATTCCGCTCGACCTCAGCATGCATTCCGCTCAGTCTCAGCATGCATTCCGCTTCAGACTATAAAAGCCAGATAAGAAGCCAAATCGACAGGCAATGTATTTTTCAAAGTCCTTTAACCAGAGCTTGGAAAAATGATTGGTCTTCCTCTTGACGATATTCCACAAAAAAGGAAACAATATGGGGTAATTGGCGGCACCATTGCCATTTTGCTCGTGGTGCTCTTTGGGACAAATTTATTTTCCATCTTGAAGATTTACTTGGTGCCTGCTAGCGACAAGGGTATCTGTACCATTTGGGATATCCAAAGACCTTCTTCATATGAGAGAAACCAATCAGCAGTGAATAAAATTCTCCACTCTGAACAATTCAGACTTGCGTCTGCCAAAACATTGTCTGGCATGGTCCAGGTCGACACCCAAGTGTTCGACGACCCACCAGCCGTGGACGCGGCCCCGGAGTACTGGGCCAAATTTGAGAAATTTCACAAGTACTTGGAAAACGCTTTCCCTTCCGTGCACAAAAACTTGGAGGTTAGACGTGTCAATACCTACGGGCTTGTTTATGTGTGGAAAGGTTCGGATGAACACTTGAAGCCAATCATGCTTACCGGTCACCAAGACGTGGTGCCCGTGCAAAAAGATACATTGAAAGATTGGACATATCCTCCTTTCTCTGGTCATTATGACGGCGAGTTTGTGTATGGACGCGGTGCTGCGGACTGCAAGAACACCGTACTGGCAATTTTGGAAAGTTTGGAACTTTTGTTGAAGGGGGACTTTAAGCCCACCAGGACAATTGTTGTGGCGTTGGGAATGGACGAAGAAGTCTCGGGATATCATGGTGCTTTCTATATTGGCAAGTACTTGGAAAAGCGATTTGGTAAAGACTCATTCTATGCGATTATTGACGAGGGATTTGGGCTCACCATCGACAAAACCACAGGGCGGATCATTGCCATGCCAGGAACAAGAGAAAAAGGTTATGTGGACATTTGGGCCGAGCTTATTACGCCTGGGGGCCATTCCTCGATACCACCGGACCACACTTCTGTTGGCATAATGGGCGAGTTACAGATGCTCATCGAGAGGGACCAGTTCGAGCCAATTTTCTCTCCTAAGAACCCAACTTTTAACTACATGCAATGTCTTGCCAAACACGGTGGAGATTCCATGAGCACTAAGCTCCGCAAGTCGATCTTGCGTGCGGGGTTTGACAAGCTTGCAAACTCGTATGTTTTGAAGGCCATCACCAGTGAAAAGACCACCAAATACTTGGTACAAACGTCTCAATCAATGGATATAATTGTCGGCGGAGAGAAAGCAAACGCGTTGCCAGAAAGCGTGAAGTTGTTGACCGATCACAGAATTGCCATTGAGAGTACCGTCAAGGAGGTGTTTGACCACTTCGTGTCCCGCGTGGCCGAGGTCGCCAAGAGACACAGTCTTGGACTCAAAGTCGGAAATGATACTCTTATACCATCTAGCGGAAACGGTGAGTTTGTTGTCAGAGACACAGGTAAAAGCTTAGAGGTATCCCCACGAACCCCAATCGACGACAATGTGTGGAAGAACTTGGCGGGTGTGACCAGACATATTTATGAAGACCTTGTCTTCCCCGAGATGAAAGAACCTATTATCGTGGCGCCTGCCATCATGACGGGAAACACCGATACGAAGCACTACTGGAACTTGACGAGAAATATTTATCGCTACACTCCATTCTTATCCAAGAGCTACACAGAGGAGTACAAAGTTCACAGTGTGGACGAAAAGATGAGCATGGACAACCATTTACGCGTGGTGGCTTTTTTCTATGAATACTTGCAAGTTGTAGACAACAAGGCTGCAGACAATGAGTAACGGTTAACTTTTGAAGATGTATAAGTTTCATTAAGAAAAAAAAAAGCAACAACAAGAACAAAAAAAAAAAGAGTTTTGAAACAAAAATTCCCCAGACAATTGATCAGGATCTAGGCTTACAAGGTGGCTTATCTTTGAAAGCCTAAATTCTTATTTGCCGGTCTAACCCGTGCCCGTATCCTTTTTATCCTTCCGTTTTGGGAAAGCCGACTCTTATCGCAAGTCTGCATCTAAAAAGAATGAAAACCCTATCGCCCAAAATTCCGCTCACGACTGCGCTCCTACTCACAATGGGTGCGACATATTGTTGTAATTATTGCAACACTATTAGATGATGCGTCCGTTATGCTTACACAGGCAATATTTTATAGTGGTTCCGATTTGTAAGTAATCGTACGTCCACTGTGGATTTAGCTATGTAATTGATGGAGAAAGAAAAAGAAGAAAGAAAAGAGAAAAGAATCTCCTTCTACGATCGAATGAAAAATTTTCACTCCATGGTATCCGGAGTCGTGTCCTGATCATCCCGGAGTCGTGTCCTGATCATCCCGCGAAAGTCTAGACCCGGTTAATCAGAACGCGGAAAAGCCAACACTCCTTTGATCTTGTATCCGAAAGAACATAAAT
>JAJMHT010000284.1:0-10532 GCA_030583145.1 Metschnikowia vanudenii
TTTTTTTTAAAAAAAAAAAAAAAAAAAAACATTTATTTTTCAAAATTTCTACTAAATCTCCCGTCTTTTTTATTCCGGGTAGAAGTTTGATTAGCTAAACTCTACTTTGAAATTCAAAGTGTGATGTTAGGGACCTCATATCATTCGACTAACTCTTCACGTGACTCGTCTATGGTCTCGTCCCGCATTAGTCATCCCTCTATTAGCAATCGTCTCTTATAGACACACCATATGGAAACTATATAAAGAGGCAGCGATATCCTCTGGAGATTGCTACCTTTACTGATCATCACTGAAATACGCAATAACTTTTACCCAGCCAGACGGCTTGAATCTAACATGTGAGGTGTTTACTTGGATCGTGCTCGATATGCCGAATTGGCTTGGCTGAGATGCGACTCATACAGATTTCTAATATTCACCATTTTTTAAATTGCGCACCACAAAGACAAAAATTGGGTATGAATAAAACTGGATCGATAATTTTAAGACTTTATTAATATATTAATTTCTTCAGAAATTAAGTAGTTAACCTTATACAATAAATTATTCAAAAACCGGAAGAAAAGTGTTTTAAAAAGTCAAAATTCAATATAATTATTTCATTTTTCTTCGATAATCTTTAATTGCCCGTTTTCAGCTTCTCCAAACTTGGTTGAAGAGTCTAGCCACGTAGTATGACTGGTGCGCACAAAGATGGTTTGAAGAACATCAAATATGGTCGAGTACAAGTCCATTGATTTTTTTTTTTTTAAAAATAAGCAAGCTTACAAAGAATAGGCCTTTAAAGCGTTCTAAGTGAGAAATGGAGGGTCTTTTAACGATAAAACAGGCGAAAAAAAAAAAAAAAAAAAAAAAAAAACATTACTGAAGGGACTTCTTGACAGGATTCAAGTACAAAAAAAAAAGTTCCTTTGGAAGATCTTCTCATTCATTTTTGAAACTTTCAATTCTTAATAAAGGTATTTGAAAGTTTTCAGTATAACTTTCGTTCATTACAGATGGAGTTTCTGGAAATGGGCCCGCACCATCAAAACTTTTTCGCTTACTACCGCTGCCTCATTATTATTCACGCGGACGTGTGATGTTGGTATTCCTTGATTAATTTTGATTTACGGTACACGAAGTTTTATGACCTCACTTTTAAGGCTCGCGGTAGGCGGATCTCATCTTAATAATCAAGATAAGGAATCTGGCTTTCTTGGCTTCTTTGCAAGATGGATGTCTGGGTAATCTTGAGGCTGTGTCCTCTAACAATGATGTCCAATTGGTAATGAATTTATCGTCAATATTTCTTGGCCACTAGAAAAGGAATTCCGAAATCCCTTCTTGGCGCAGGCGCATGATGCCAAGATTGGCTTAGTCCGGGAGCTTACGACTAATGGATTAGCCCAGTACCGGGTCCCTCACATCACTAGAAAAAATTGGTAAATTTTTCTCGTGGAACATTTTTGGGGGATATGATGAGTTCGAAGCTATAGCTAAAGGTTCTGTAAATATTAGTATTTTCCGTAAGTTTATGTATTTGTTAGATACTGGGTCCGCTAAAGGAAGTCCAGACCCGTGGAGAACTATTCATTTATCTGCAAGCTATCAAAACCTTGTGCTCTGCTTCGAGACTAGGTTCACTGTATTCACAGTGACAGTTAGCTGAGTTGCCTTGTGTATTCCAGTAATTTAGTTGAAACTAGTGGCTCTGTATACGAAAAGCCTCTACAACCATATGGCTAACATACACTCAACGGAGTCAAAGTAGTTAAGGAACTAGTATCAAATATTTCAGGTGTGCATGATATGAGGTAAACAACAAACAGGATACTTCTACCCTTTGGGAGGGCGCTTCTTTTTGTTCTCCATTGGGGGATACAAATTGATTCTGCAAGATTGAATTCGTTATTTCTGATTTCTCTACTGCTCTACCCTTTACAACCGTTTAGAAAATCCCAGTTTCTTCAACACAAAGAAAACATCGTGGCAGATTTCGATATTGCAGACATGGATATCGACGATTCGAAATCATTCCTGGTCCCTGAGAGGGGTATTTTGGGGTACATCGCTCCCTCGAGTAGTAGAATCCAAAAGATGCTACCGAAAGCATACTGGTGAGGTTATCGAAGGGGTTTTCCAGAAATTGATTGAATCAGAATCATGGGTAAAAGAAGCAGCATCAGCACTGATTGTGGGATATATGGATGGTTTATCTTGGGTGCAAATTTACAACAAAGATCCAGAGAAGAGGGATCCCAGAGCAAGTGAAAGGGCTAGTGCAAAACTTGTACATTAGATAAAGATTCCAAGGCTATCATACTGCGAATCCATCAGCAAATGCCCAAAATTACAGTGGAAAATGTCTTACAAGAGCTTTCAGAGTTGTTCAGAGAATTGAATTTAAAGAGCAGTGCCGCCAACAGACACATAAAGAAGGAACATGGATTCTGCCTTCAGTTCGCGCCTCAGTACTCCTCCAAGGAGAATAATCGAGATGCAATCAATGAAAGAAACATATTTTGGTCTTCCATTCTTGAGCGCCAAATACGTTATGACCAGAACTGCTTTTTCATTGGCCACGCGGACGTCATATGCCTTGCCAGTAGAAGAGACTGGCCACATGTGAGCCAATTGAAACTTTTGGGCGCAATATTCGCCAAAAAAAAAGGCACAAATTTCTTTGGATTATACGACAGAAGATATGAGAGAGGTGTAGAGGAACTGAATCCCGAGAAAAATGTCGTATTCATGGATTAAGAGTTAGCTGAAGAAATCCCAGATATTAAATTACTTGTTCAGCTGTTCAAATGTACATTTGTCAAAGGTCCATGTTAGCAGTCAGAGCTTGACCCCATCCAAGGGTTTTGGCCGGCAATTCTTAAACAAGTCCGAAAGGAAGAGCCACTGGTACGAGAAATAATTTTGACGAGAATCGGGGAAGTTGCTGCCTTCATCGATTCCAAAGCTGGTCCCCAAAAACTCTTTTCAAGGCTCGGTCAATCAATTTGAACGTGGTCGATGAGACTCCCATTTATTAGATGCTGAATCTGATGTTCCATTTATGTGGGTGGCTGATTTCTTCTAGCGTGGACATTTCATGGAGGATATTATTCACTATATTGAAAGGTGGACTGTATCTGATGTGAGGGCAATTAATTTTCAAAACGGGACACTTTTTGTTTTCATCCTTGACGAATTCATTTTAAGAAGGGGTTTGATTCTGAGCGCCGGATGATTTATAATTTTAGTAGGGATAATTTCCAAATTTACCGCAGAGGTTTGTTTTCTCGACTAGGTGATTTTAGTTTTTGTTAGGACATTTGAATTTTCTCGGGGAGACTTTTTTTTTTCAAGGAAAATCCGTGTTTCAAAAACACGAATTATATCGAAAAATACCGTATCAAGTAATCATAGGAAATAGATGCCCCAATTTTGATTCTCGGAACAAAGCTTTAAACGTAATCTAATAATGAAACTTTACGACGTGTATTTCATCATAGCCTCCTGCATTTTTTACCTCATTTGCTCCCGGAAATCCCCATACCTCATGTCACGGGTATCGAGAATTTTTGGTTGCTATACTGTATGTGTTCGGCATATTTCACAAACTGCATTCGGGATGCATATAATACGAAGTTGCTTTCGGCTTTGGGTGGTTCGTTTTCAGTTACACTTTCATTCAATCCCGACACAGTTACCTGCATCATGCATATAGAAATCAGTTGAATTTTTCGTGATTGGATAATTGTTTTGTCATGGCGAGGTACATCAGCCCTTCGGGAGATTGACATTTTAGGCAAACAACTTCTACAGGCCCTTTACTAATTTGCAACAACTTTGAGTAATGGTAATTGTATAATTTCAACAATATTGCTGTTGAATTACAGCATCGAAGTTCAAAATATTTATAAGTATAATTCTTTCTTCACCTGAAAGCTCCAATATAGTTTGGACAGTGGGGGACACAACTCCTAAGCCTCTTTTTACATTGGTTGCTCTTCTGATATCGAATTGAGAAATTTGATCGCAATTTTGGGATGCATGAACTTTTCATGCATCCGATGAAAAGAGCGGGATTGCGGGTAGGGGAGCTCAACACCGATAGGATATGCACTTTATGAGAATTTTGGCTTTACTAATTCTGTATTTTGATTAGGAAAATGTAAGAAAAAAAGAACCCAAGTGACGTGCTTACGAAATAAAGGTCTTTTTTTTTCTTATTTTAATGATCGCCGAGTAAGTACGTGAGGGTATTTTTTTTACTTTTCCTTTTTGGAGTGTTTTTGACTCCTTTCTGGATGCGGATGGTACAGCAAAAAAAAAAAAAACATCGATGAAGAACCGAGGTAAACAGCACCACAACAACGATGTTACAACTTCGATCTAGCTTCAGTCGTAGGACATTAGATGCAATGAAATCCCTGGATTTGTTTCTTCAGATAGCAATGTAGCTGTTGATGAAAAAGCTGCTTTCGAAAATGCGACGGTAGCTGCCAAATCCAAAGGATCATAACCATTCACTCCAAGATCATCAAGGACTGAAACAGTTCGCTATTTACATATTGTTCAGGGTGGATGCTACATTAGACATGCACAGGCTAAAACGCATCTGATTCATTATTCTTTTGTAAATCCAGCAGTATTGCGGTGATTCAGGGTTGAGTTTGTGGTGATGGTTTTATCTAGTTGGTCGAAGGTGGCAAATTTTTTTCCCTCGAATTTCCCTCGAATTTTGGTTATTTGTTTTGCTCTTGCATTTCCTTCAAAAAATATCCCAAAACAGACAATAAAAAAACACTCTTGCATGCTCACTCGGGGATAATAAAAATAGGGGAAAAAACCTGTATTTCGTGTGCACGTAATTTTTCGTTTATTGCGCCATTCCCAAACAAAACGGAACGCATTGAATTACGAGGATGCTGTTGTTTTGTTGCCACAGCAACCCTCTGCCACTGTAGAGCGCGGAATCATACAGATTCAAAGATTACCTTAAATGGACTGGTCTCTTCCCTTTTCGCATTTTTGTACTTGCTCATAACCATTCGCGGGCATCGCAATGTAGGATTCACAAAACTTCCATAGATCAGAGTCTCATGAATCATTCGATACAAGTATGACCACAGCTGATCACAGCGTAAGAGAGTATATTAACCACAGGTTTGGATTACAGCGAAACCAAATAGAGTGGGCTATCTGAATATAATGAACACGCAAGAAAAAAGACGGACGGGGCGGGGGACTCTTGATGCGTATCTTTTCGGAAAATTCGCGCGCCCTGGGAGCTACAAACACGCACGAACAAATCCGGGTCACTCGAGCGCATGAGAATAGCAACTCAACGACCATTTTTTAGACGATCATTCAGATACAAGAAGGCCTTTTCAAATGGTTACAGGATACTAATTTTCTTTAACCGCAACATAAAATCTTTTGATTTGCATTGCCAGCCCCGTTTCTTGAATGAATGTTATGGAGTACGAGCTCCTGCAATCGTACTTATAGTGGAACATTATATTATACCTGTATCATTGTAACAAAAACCCAATGTATTAAAAAGTATCCACACAACTCTTTGTAGACCGAGGCCATGAATGAATTTTCCTCATTGAACCGTCTTTTTAAACCCTGTGCCAGAGAGCGCTTACGTAGCGTCACGTAATTCTACACGTATTATTAACCAATGCGTTACGCCGACGCACGCCAACACTTACGCAAGCCGTTTGGGTAATTGCGTAATTTACGTAACACAATATATATGGGTCGTTTTTGTATTTGAGGTGTTGTCAGGATATAGGTAGTCCGGCTGGTTAATATGTCTTGTGTATTTCATTGGTGATAAGTAAAGGTAGCGATCTCCAGACGATATCGCTGCCTGTTTGTGTAGTTTCCAAATGGTGTGTCTATAAGAGACGATTACTAATAGAGGGATGACCAATGCGAAACGAGACCATAGACCACATGAAAAGTTAGTCGAATGATATGAGGTCCCTAACAGTTTTCGGAAAATCAGCATCCACTAGTCTACGAGCTGAATTTATTTCTGATTTTGATTTACTGATCGGAAAGCATGAGGAGAGTCATATCATAAGTACAAACCACTTGTGAAGAATATTTGAAGTTTTGCTCGTCACGGCATCATTGACACCAATGCTGAAATTACCGGCGAGAGACTGAAATTACCCGCGAGAGACTCCAACGATGCGTTTGGATTCCGATTTATCAGTCAAAATAACGTGGTGGGTTTGGAACATGAGATTTTTAGATACTTAAGAGAGCCCAGAGACCAGAAAATCTTCCCATTTTGAAAAACTCTATAGTCGGCTTATCTCATACTCTCTTGGATTTCCAGAGACTATTTCGCTGTGTGTGTCATGTAAGTACCTGCTAAAACGTTCTTTTCCCCGATCGTAGATATCGTCACGTAAAATACAATTCGGCTTCTGCCAAAAATCATTAAGATGTTGGCAAAAAAAAGTCCAGGAGGCAGAATTAGAAACGAAGAGATGCAAAATGATGATCTGGATAGTCAGGGAAACGATGACCGAGCAATTGTCTAAAGAAAAGACGAAGACTTTCCTGTCCTCGACCAATTTGAAGCCGAGGACATTGAAATTTCAAATAATGTAGAGAATCTTCAGGGGTAACATTTTAAAGACTAAATAGAGGCCATGTGATCCTACTTAATGACCTTTCTTTACAAGTGCTGCAATAGCCTTTGCGGGTAGATTGGGTAAATTGAGTGACATTACGTAATGCAACTTATTCATACGTCATCATTTCACGTAATTACGCGCGTACATTCGTAGCGTTACGAAACTTACGCGGGTTTGTGCTTCACTACACTATGGCATCACTCGCCGCTTAAAGTTCCCATCTTCAACATCATCAGACTGTATACAACTTCATGGCCAAATTGAAGTCGGGAATGTTATTGAACGAAGTTGAGCTCAACGGAATTAGCAACGGAGTTGCCCACTTTTATCAAGTGATGAGTTCAATGAGAAATAAGTAAAAAAACTTTAAATAAACTGAGTTTTATGCTGTTATCTAGGTGTGACCAGTAAACATACTGGTATCTCAAACCCGATTCAAAATGAATGTACAATTCTATAAAAAAACAATCAAACAAAAAAAAAAAAAGGAAGTACTCTCAAGAGGCGCGTCAAAGTTTTTTACATCTGTATCCAAAGGTGGAGTCACCGGGCCCTGTATGCCACAGGTTCCCGCAGTTGCTTGAAATTCAAGATCTAACAAACACCCGACACGTACACCACTTCACCTTTAGACATTGCAATAGAATTGGTATGTTCGAAGCCTTGTTGAAAACAAATTGCCCATTCTGGAAAATAACCACGCCTTTAGATTCAGGAAAGTTATGCTCCTGTTAGATACTGCAACTAACGACTTGTCTTCAGTTACTTTTTTGGCTCTTAGATTGCCTGAAATATGACCATCGTGGTATCGGACCATTCCCGAGAATGACCTCGCCATTTCAAGCTGCATACGTCTCGATAAAGCACGATTGCCAAAAAAAAAAAGTGAGATTTCCCCGTGCGTTACGTAGAAAACCTCCCAAACAGCCACACAGCAAGCAGAAAACGCTAACTTCGTATCGGGCAGCCGATCATTGCTTGCGGGAAAGCAATCAATTCATTTCTAATTTTGTTTTTTCTTGTAATTGTGGGTGTAATCAAAGGTTTTAATTATTGGCGTTCATTTGCAGTTTCCTCAACTAAAAACATATGCGCTATAGAATTTTTGCCAAAGAAAAGAAGTAACACTGCGGAAAACGCCTCTCCTACATCGGTTTCCACAGACCTATTTGCGCCTTTTGGAATGCCTAGAATTAATTCGGCAATATCTTTTTGGGAATACTTTGACCAGCACCTAGTTTCCGACATTTTTTTCTTTCTTTTTTTGCTTTTTTCATGAAGAATATTTTTCTTGGCATGCTGCAAGACCTGTGGATACATCCAAGTTTGCTATATTTCAATATAATATCCCCCAAAGTCTGCACATCGCCATATGTCATTTAGCGAATACATCCGCGAAAAGCATGCATTATGATCAGCTGTGCGTGCATAATTCGCAACTAGATGGATTGCAAAAGCATAACGGCTCTCTTCACTGACCCCATGCTTGCTATTGGGGGTTATAGAAGCTGTGATATGACTGCGCTCACTATGTTCCCGGAATTTATTTAAAGGATGGGCGTGTGGCCATTCTCTGGAATATTCTTTCCTGCTAATCAATATCTCCCATTCCCATAGTCTCCATCGAATACCATGAAGTTAGGAATTAGGCTGGTGGCTTTGACCATCACCTGCCTCCTCAACCTAGTGTCCGCGGTGACGATCACTGAGAATACCGTCAAAACTGATGGCGTTGGTAATACCGGCGACTTCACCGTCAACCCTGGCGTTTATTATTCCATTGTGAACAATGCCCTTACTACCTTTAATGGTGACGTTAATAACCAGGGCGGTCTCTATGCCACCAGTACAAATGGTAAGGCCTCTTCGGTGAATATTTTGCTGGGCCATACCTTCACTAACGCGGGGACCCTTTCCTTCAATGGTTTACTGGCCTCTGTTGCCTCCTTGTATAGATTGTCGCCCTCTAGCTCGTTCGTCAACTCTGGAAACATGTTTCTTGGTAGTGGCAGTGCCCCTCCTGCTCATATCTTCACCGTCCGTTCAGAAAAGACTTGGACCAACACCGGTATGATTGTTTTGGAAACCAAATCTGACCACAACTCTGCCATTCTCGAAAGCCCCACATTCACGAATTCCGGTTCTATTTGTTTGTACAAAACTTTGTGGACACAGACTTCGAACATATATGGAACGGGTTGTATCACGGTTGACTCTGACTCGCGGTTTACTCTATCGGCAATAGTGCACACCATAAGTTCTGAACAAACCATTTACCTCAGTGATAGCACTTCAGTGCTCAATGTGATTGGTTTGATTATACCGCTCACAGGTGCTCGTATTCCAACTTATACCGTTGCCGGGTTTGGAAATAAAAATGTCATCAACATTAACATTCTTTTCAACACGTACAATTATGATGCCACTACTGGTATATTGACCCTTAGCATCATTCACGGTGCAACCAGTTTCTCCTGCAAGTTCAAAATCGGTTTAGGTTACACCCCGAGTCTGTTCGCGACCACCACCCTTGAATTGGGCGGCAAAGGTATAACTTACGGTGAGGCTCCTCCAAATGGAGCTCCTAGCTGTCCGACATGCCAGTTCACTTTCCCATCCGTGACTACTACGCTACTGGTCGACACGCCTACACCTACCACCACTAGCACCTCGACGCCAACCACAACCTCGAAGACCTCAACGACCTCAACGACCTCGACGCCAACCACAACCTCGAAGACCTCAACGACCTCAACGACCTCGACGCCAACCACAACCTCGAAGACCTCAACGACCTCGACGCCAACCGCAACCTCGAAGACCTCAACGACCTCAACGACCTCGACGCCAACCACAACCTCGAAGACCTCAACGACCTCGACGCCAACCACGACCACGACCACGTCTTCGACACCAACTTCAACTTCAGATTTGTCCACAATTTCCCCAACTTCTTCAGACATTCAAGATTCTACTTCATCCACGTCAATTTCTTCGACTACAAGTTCTTCGTCGAGCTCTGATGAATCTTCCAGTTCTGTTGAATCATCGACTTTTTCATCGTCCAGCACAAATGAATTTTCAAGTCCAGTGGTATCTGCAAGTGAGATATCTCCGTCTAGCTCGGTTGAAACTTCTAGCTCGGTGGAATCTTCAAGTTCTGTTCTATCGTCTATTTTGGTTCCATCGTCGATTTCCGTTGAAAGCACTAGCTCAGTGATATCATCGAGTTCTGCCGAATCTTCAAGTTCCGTCGAGTCTTCAATTTATGTGGATTCTTCAAGTTCCGTGGAGTCCTCGATTACTGCATCTCTTCCATCGTCAAGTTCGGCAAAATTTTCGAGTTCTTCCGAGACTTCAAGTTCTGTTCCATCGTCGAGTTATGCAAAACATTCAAGTTCCGTTCCATCGTCGAGTTCTGCAAAACATTCAAGTTCCGTTCCATCGTCGAGTTCTGCAAAACATTTAAGTTCTTTGGAATCGCCAAGCAGTGCCGCATCTTCGATTGCTATTTCTGTTCTGTCTTCGAGTTTTGTGGAGTCTTCGAGCACGGCGGTATCTTCAAGTACTACTGAACCTTCGAAATCTTTAGAATCGTCAAGTTCTGCAGAAGTATCAAGTTCAATTGTGCATTCGAGCTTTGCTGAGTCTTCTAGTTCTTTGGAATCTACGACCTCGATGGGCTCTCTGACTACTATTTCTGTTCCATCGTCGAGTCATGTTGTATCTTCGAGTTCTTCCGAGTCTTCAAGTTCTGTTCCATCGTCGAGTTCTGTAAAACATTCAAGTTCTTTGGAAGCGCCAAGCAGTGCTGCATCTTCGATTGCTATTTCTGTTCTGTCTTCGAGTTCAGTGAAGTCGTCAAGTTTTGTGGAGTCTTCGAGTTTTGTG
>JAJMHT010000285.1:0-10450 GCA_030583145.1 Metschnikowia vanudenii
ATATCAGAGGTAAAATTGATATTAATATCAATAGTTTTTTAAAAAAAATCAAAATTGCATATTATTACCGATATTATTATATTATAATATTATTTTTAAGGTTTTTGCCATAGTGATAGTCTTTATTATATTATTAATAATAATATATTATTTGCTAAAAACTAAAAACTGCGCGAAAAACTAAAAAGTTGCTTCACTGGTGTAGAGTACTTTGAAACATTTAACAGGACAACTTGAAATCTAAAATTCCTAGGGGAAGAAAAAAAAAAAGAAAAAAAAAAAGGAAAAGAGATATTTTTAAGAAGATTCAGGAATCTTACTTTTTCCTTGTGTATGTCTGGGCTTACGATTTAAATTTGTTGTTTTCTAAGAATTTGAAATATGATAGCCATCGCAATTTACGTGAACTACTGTCCTCTTTTTAAATTTTATGCTTACTTGGTTCGACACGCTTTAAGTTCAATGTTTGCTCTAAAAATTCAAAACTTGCAAAATTCAGGTTTCAGAAGAATAATACAATATTTCAAGAAGTAAGAATAGGTATGATCGAGTTCTGGAAGAAAAAAATAAGACCAGTTGATCCTTGAACTCAACTTTCTGTCTCAGACTTTTGTTTTGAGAAGCATCGATACTCAATTGACGTCGCGGCAGATTTTGCCATCATCGTGAACCACCAATTTTTCTTACGGACCGATGACTTTCTATCGGTCTAGTTTCCATAACCAGCTTTTTGTTTTTTTTTTTTTTTTTTTTTTCCCTGAAGAGCTGAGATGCAGGATTTGTTTTCGCTTCATTTGTTTACATTCCCTCTGTTTACATTTATGCGCTTGCATCGCCATTATTCCGAACCATGTGCGAGGGGTAAAATTAGTTTGCTCCCCGACCAAGGAGGACAGGCCGGAATGTACATGTATCGGCCAAAACTTGTGCTTGTAGTTTTCAGGATTTATGAAGAGCAAGAGTCCACAAATTTACGAGTTTCGAACTCTTCTCTAATATCATCACAAACAATTTCCATAATCCGACGTCCCTTCCACCTTGTCCTGGTAGCAATCTCAGAGAAAATTGCCGCAGGGCATTTGAAGCGAATCCAACATTTATTCATAAAGCAAAAATACATATGATGGTAACGCTTGCCCTAAATCACACTCAAATATTAGAGAGCCTTCTTATTTCACCTTTGACCATTACTCCTTCTACGAACTATTAGTTCTTGATTAGGGTTGTTCAGGGAGCTTAGGGTGAATGTGCGACCATGCCTCAACAGTTCGCGTTCATCGTGAATACCCCGAGATCATCATCTCTTTTGCACCTGCCCCAATCCACAAGTCCCTTGGTCATATCTTCTCACGAAGGCGGAATATCCATCTTTCTCCATTAAATACCTGTGTTCAGTCTGATAGGGAGTAAAACTATTCGGATGTATAATTTATGCCAAATTGTGAGGACGTAACTAGATACCAAGAGGGCTTTAGCCCATGTAGCTAAGTAGACACACGTGATAGTAACGTAGGGTCGTGAGGGGTGGTTCCCGCACGACCCCGTTACGTCGACGTACTGTTCGAGACGCGGGCCACGCCCGGGACGGAAAGAGAGGTCAAGCTTATTTTAGGTCTAAGAACAGAATACACACCTAAACCCTCAGAACAGGCTACGTATAGAATCCTATTCTGACAGTTAAAAAGGCATTTCGCGAATACTTTTGGGAAAATATTCAGTATTTCAAATGCAAATTTTTCAGAAAGTATTTCAAAATAATATTTTCAAATGTCTTCAAATGCCTTGAAAGAAGTTCTTAAGGATTATACATACCAAAATGAACTCTCTAATTATCAGCAAATTTAATTGCCGGGTGACAGATCATAAAGATTTTGCAACGGGGCATGCTCCAAACGAAAAAAAAAAATATTTTGCAAGAAGCTGGTTACGCGTCGTTCCGTTTCTCATTTTACGAGCCAGGCACGATGAGACGTGTCAAATCTTTTTAAATGGCAGAATAAGAATTCGGAGGACTTCTGAAGTTTTCTTTCAAATTATTAAGGTTTCAAATTTATATTCCATTAAGCATTACTCGATTAAATGAAATATTTCACTGTTAGTACGGTTCAGATAGCCCTGAAAGAAATTAACTAATATAAATGCGAAGATTACCATGTCAAAACAACCCAAACTCCTACATCTTATACGGACATGGAGGCGACCCACGCAATTACCGAACCACAAGTCCGTGTTATTAGAGTACTTAATGGAACATAATTTTCTTTTTGCTGACGTCCGTGGCCCTTCTCTAGCAGAGCTATTTACGTAAGGAGATGCAGAGATACTTTCCTATGGTATCTCACCAGTCAATGACTTTGGCCCTTAATAAAATGTAAAATAAGCTGATAATTCAATTGCGGCTTGGGAATTGGAAGGGTATATTGGCTCTCACTTTAGATGAGTGAAAATCTGGTGACAATTACGAATATCTCGGGATAACCCTACATTTTCATAACGATGACTTCGTTTTGGAAATATTTGTAGTTGGGTTTGAAGTTCTCAAAACAAACATCTTCTCATTCGGGGATGTGTTGCACCAGCATCTCTTTCGAGTTCTTTTGAGTACAGTCTAAAAGATCGGATTATCTCCATAACCAGGGATAAGGCTTCACCTATCAATATATTGATGGAGAATTTTCAAAAAAGCTTCAACAAATATGACCATGATATTGCAGATATATGCTGCTTCGGACACGTCTGAAACTTATTGACCAATGCGTTCTTCAAACCCATAAGCATTTGTGTGTGTGTGTGTGTGTGTGTGTGTTTGGAGACATTATGTTTCACGCTAAAAGCATACTTTGATCTTGAGGATATTTAATAAGCGTATGGAGGGTGTACCCAAGATGCTGAAGTCCGTCATCAAGGGTACTCGCAATAATATATACAAAAAAAAGTTATCGAGGTCTTGTAAAAAAAGCGAAAGGTGAAGGAAGAAAGAAAAATTGGCCACGAACAGCTTCTTCAATGAAATGACACTCGGTGGATTTCAGTCTACCAAACTGTTGAACTTTTCTTGAATTTTCGTCCAGAAATAACAGATTTGTTGCAAATGTTTTTTTTTTTTTTTTTTTTTTTTTTTAAAAAAAAAAAAACGCCTCCAAAGAGCTCTGATTTCAAACTTAAGACGCTCTGAAAGGGAGTAATCCTCTTTCAAGGGATACGCAGAGTATAGGGAATGCCTTACTCTGATAACACTAGACGTGTACGATACTACACTATCTACATTAGCTGTAGAGTCGTATCATCTGGAAGATGGTGTTGGTTCTAGCCAAATTGCATTAATCAATTGTTTTCAAATCAATCTGGCCTCTTTCCACGAACAAAAAAAAAAAGGAGAAATAGGTCTATATAAGTATTTCCTAAAGTGGGGCTAGAAAATTCTACGGCTAAACCCGAGCTACGGAATGCACTCTTGGGTGCTGGACGATGTTGAGCGTCAATAGTAACTAGCCATTGTAGGCGAAAATGCCACAAACCACTGAACGTGGTATTTGCTGAATGGCGACTAGCGTGGAACCGAAGTATGCACAATAGCCACGAAGCCAGCCAAATCATGAGCTATGGAAAGTCGAAGTGACAAGGCAAAAGGTGGTGAGAACGGATGGTGACTGTAGCGGCTAAACAGCGTCTACCTAATGGGTACATGGATAAATCCGACCGGAGCAGCGGATAGCTCCAATATGAACCCTTATTCGTCGGGGGCCAATATGGGGTCCCTGACACTTATCAACTGCTGGAGTACACGACGAGACTTCCAGGAGTGATGAACGATTAAGAAAGTTTCTAAAGTGAGTGAGGTTTTTAGGAATAAAATCAGAGCTGTTTCAATTACTTACTGTTACAGTAAAAACTTCACTTTTCAAACATTATTTGATACTTTGTTCAACAAAAAGTATACAGACCACACGAAAGACTAAAATCGAAAAACAAATTCAAGAAATTGCCCAATAAAAAAACGCGAATGAAAAATGAATCATTGTGTAATCCTTTTTTTCTCCCTCTCGAATTTTCTCTTTAGCCAAGACTTCCTAAGGAGCACACTCGCCAAGAAATTTCTTTTCTCACTTCGTTAGCCAAGTATCACTGATGATTTTAGTGATGAAATACAAAAAAAAAAAAAAAAGAAAAAGAGTATTACCTTGGGAATTTTCTTATAAATTACTCGAAGTATTTATTTTAGAAAAAATATTTTTGAAACAGAAAACTCCCCATAAAACTTAGTGTGTTTTAAATTACTTGGTTAAGAAAAATCTCGCGCTCATAGGTGATAATCAAATGATAAGAGAAAAAAAAAAAAAAAAAATTAGTGTCCCACCCATTCAAGTTTATCTAAAGATGCCCAGAATTTTTTTATTGGATTACTTTTTCTTTTCAAACCGTAGATCTGTTGCTTCTCTTATCAAAAAAAACTCCGGCTGCCAAGACCTCAAATCTAGAAATGAGCCACGGTTGCGATTGGCAAGATGTGGCTTCTTATCGCGCAATAGGCGACTCTTGGTTAGAAGATCGTTGAAAACATTACAATTAAAATAAAAATTTAACATTTCTCTTGAGAAGAAAGAACAAAGTGTAAACAAAACAAATTGAGACTCTCAAATAAAAGTATTTAGGGCATGGAAAGGTCAGAATTACTCAATAAACTCAATCGTGTAAATTTCTTAAAGGGAATGACGCGGTCATATATTACAACCTGCACATATGCTTTGGAACTGATTTTGCAACTAATTTGCACCATATCTGTTGCCAATTATGCAATGTCAAATAAGGGGATGTGGAATCAACTACAAAAGAAAATATATAAATATACATTTCCAGAGTTTCAGTTTTCGTCTTTTTCTGCTTATATAATTATCAAAGAAAAATACAATGGGTTTCGTGGGACTTTCAAAAAGACCCGAGTCGAGAGACCTGGACAGCTTGCTGAAGAACAATGGTATTGTCCAAGTCGATTCCAATTTTAATTCAGATCTTGAAACTAAATCTTCGGAAGATGGTTTGAATCCTTTCAAAGACCCAGTTGTGGCTGAGCATTACAGACAGGTCTATGAAAAGTGCAATTATGAATGCCGCAATGCTTTCGATCCAGAATTTGAGTGGACTCGAGAAGAAGAAAAGGCTTTGATTAGAAAACTTGACTATAGGGTTGCCTTTACGAGCTGTATACTTTTCTTTGGATTGCAAGTCGATAGGGGAAACCTAGCACAAGCAGTGGCAGATAATCTTTTGAAGGATTTAGGTCTCACTACCAATGATTATAATTTGGGAAATACTTTGTTCTTAGTGGCATTTTTGCTCGCGGAAATTCCTTCGCAATTGATTTCTAAGGCTCTTGGGCCTGATATCTTTATCCCAATTCAGATGGTCTCTTGGAGTGTTGTTGCCATGTTACAGGGTGCTATGAAAAATAAAACAGGATTTTTGATCACAAGAGTTCTTATCGGAGCTTTGGAGGGTGGATTTATTGCAGATCTTGTCTTGTGGATCTCTTACTTCTACAAGTCAAAAGAATTGCCTATCCGTCTTTCTTTTTTTTGGACAACGCTTTCCTTGACTCAAATTGTTACATCCCTTCTTGCTTTTGGTATTCTCAGAATGCGTGGAGTCCTTGGAATGGCTGGATGGAGATGGCTTTTTATTATTGAGGGAGGGGTCACCTTGTTGGTCGGGCTTTGGGGCTTTTACTCCATGGTTCCATCGGCAGTTGAGACAAAAAATAAAATGCACCCTAAGGGCTGGTTTAACGAAAGAGAAGAGAAAATTGTCGTCAATAGGGTCTTAAGGGATGATCCTTCGAAGGGTGATATGAATAACAGACAAGCTTTGTCACCAAAAATGATCTGGAAGGCTTTCACAGATTATGATTTGTGGCCAATCTATATTGTGGGTTTTCTTGTGTTCATACCAAAGGCAACGGTGCAACCGTACATGACGCTTACATTGAAGCAGCTCGGGTTTTCAACTTTCAATGTAAACTTGTTGACAATTCCACAATACGTCATTCACATTATATTCTTGATTTTCATTACTTGGCTTTCTGAAAAAATCAATGAAAGAGCTTTGATTTCCCTCGCCCTACCAGTATTCTCGCTTCCCTTTTTGGCCGCTTTGAGATGGTGGCCTGGAAGTATGCACCAGCCATGGCCCACATGGTTTTTGGTTTCCATGGTCTTGGCCTCACCCTATGTTCACGCAATTTGTGTTTCCTGGGTTTCTAGAAACTCTAACTCTATTCGAAGCAGATCGGTTTGCTCGGCATTGTATAACATGTTTGTTCAGCTTGGAAACATTGCTGCTAATAACGTATACAGAGCAGATGATAGGCCATTTTATAAGAGGGGAAATCGCGACCTTTTTGCAGTAGCCGCCGCTGGTATTCCACTTCTTATTCTCGTTAAATTATACTATGTCTGGAGAAATAATCTGAGAGACAAGATATGGAAGGCCATGACTTACGAAGAACAAGAGGCATACTTGACATCTACAACTGACGAGGGTAATAAGAGATTGGACTTCCGTTTTGATCATTAGTCACGAGGGTTCGCACTTGGAATAGCGTGATCTTGATAAACATGAGGAGTCGCAAAGTCCCTTAAAAAAATAAAACAATAAGAGAATTAAAGGCTTAAAGAAAAATCAAGGCCTACGAGACATATTTTATTCGAATTGCTTATTAATAAAACTTTGGGATTAGCTTTTTGTTGGAATAGTAAGACCAATGCGGGTTAGATGCGTTCACATCTTCACAGGCATTGAAAGATACAGATAATCTGGAGGTGGTTCTGCTTCTTCTCCTCAGACGCACATTCACCAATTTCCAGCTAGCTTATAAGTGATAGGCTAAAACACGGTGCTCACTAAATGTCACCCCTTGAAGCCCTTTTCCTCCTCACGCGCGAACGGGAGTTCCGGAAATCGGAATATATAAATCCCCGCTGTCAGCGTCGTGGCCCACTGAGGTTGGCCGCTACGTCTATCTGCTCACTGGTAGCCGATACCACTCTGACACCATCGGTGAGCAATTATCCTCACCTGTTTCGTGGATTGGCCCCACTCTAGTTCTCCGCCGGCTACTCTATTTTTCCCGAGTTGGCCGTTAGTATTTATATAGTTTTGCCCTATCCAACCACCCAGTAGGGATGGCAGGCCAAGCACGTATTAACTACAATAATGAAAGGATCACCTATTTTCTTTACTGGAGCTGCCTCACACCGAACTACCACTTCCCGAACTTGGAGCTGAAAATTTCCACATGTAATGTTGGAAAGTGTCAGAATAGGATCCTATACGTAGCCTGTTCTGAGGGTTTAGGTGTGTATTCTGTTCTTAGACCTAAAATAAGCTTGACCTCTCTTCTTGTCCCGGGCGTAGCCCGCGTCTCGAAGAGTACTTCAACGTAACGGGGTCGTGAGGGGTGGTTCCCACACGACCCTGAGTTACTATCACGTGTGTCTACTTAGCTACATGGGCTAAAGCCCTCTTGAGTTACTTCCTCACAGAAAGGCCAATCATATTTAAAATACTTTTTCTCCATAATAAGTTTCAATCTACAATCTACAATCTTCAATCAACTCCTAACATACAGTCTTCTTTCCTAAAAGTGTATTTCGTGCTCTTACAATTTGCAGATTGATTCACCTATTTCGGACACCTATGTATCAAAAACTATTTTTAATGCACTAAAAAGTTCCGCTTAGTTGGAAAAAAAATCCTTTTTGCGCGACATAATAAACATTTTGCATGAGTCATCTGAGTCATCTGAGTCACTTAAGTCGAGTATGTAAAGTACTTCAGTTACGAGGAACGCGTTTGACGATTAAGTCCACGTGACACGGCACGGGTTGCTACACGCAAAACTCGATAGGACCGCAGAATTTGTTGGTAGTCAGGAAACCCCGTGTTAAATACATCTTCGTACAGGTCTTACAGTAGGGCAGATGATTGAAGTGACTTGGCTCCCCGTTCTTCGTGAGTCGTGAAGAAGACTCTAGACATACCACAGAGACAGGAAATCCAGGGATGCTGGACATCGGAATGGGACAGCATACCCCCTTCTCCTATAATGAAAATACGAATTAACGCGTAATTTTTCTAACACCAATGTTTTTGCCCCTAAAAACACCACTGCATATGTACGTGTACTGTATATTACTTACTTGTCCTCCTTTCTTTAGATTGTGGAAGGGTGATCTGCACAACAGTACTTCTGGAATAGTCATTCGGGTGCGGCTTGATCTGACATAATGTAATGTTGTGTAGAACCTGTTGAGCAGAAACCAATGCAGCGTTGAACGTGTGCGCCACAGGAGTGTTGTCGTACTCCCAAGTGTGTGCGTGCAGTGGTGAGATAGGGTGGAACTTAGCCATCCTCTTAGCAAAGATAACATTAGGGGTTTTAGCACAAGTCAAATTGTATTCAAATATAAAACAGAGAGGAGTCTCAGATTAATTAGTTATCTAGGAAAATCTTCCAGCAGGGTGATTTTCATAGGACCTTATATAATGTAGAAAACGGTTCTAGCCGCAAACCCTTTTCTACAAACCATACTAGATGGCTTGGCAACTCAGGGTAACTATACCATTTTATCAATCAACTAGGTAAATTTAGATCACCCAGTTGGGTGTCCCATTGTCTTGAAAGACAATTTATGTCCCTATTCTATCTATGTCCTTTAGGTAAGCTCTCTGAGTAAACAACGTGGCAAGCTGTTGAGTGTCGGAGCACTACCTCCCGTACAGGTAAGTAGTATCCCATCCCGAGTTGCACAGCCGACGCTTCGAGGTAAAATTTTATAGTTTATGTTTCTTAGCCACTTCCCTTTTCCTTAAGGGTGATCCTCTTTTTTCTATTTCTACATAGATTCAATCGATTCATAAATATCCAATGACAGACAACTACACTGAGTTGTCTGATAGTCTTAAAGAGGTAGAAGCTCTGCTTCAACCTCCATCGACTCCTACTGCTTCAGTCACTGGTTCCGTCATCTCGTCCACTCCGTCGTGCTATAGGTCACTCAGTCCTTATACACACGACAGAACAGTCTACAAGGTTGTCTCCAATATTGCAGACACCTATAGCTTTGACGCTCAGCTTACGCTGCATAGACTTCAACACAAGCTACCCCGCAGACATGTAGGAAGCGGACTTAGTGTCCTCCAAGCTTACTCAACAGAACCACATTGAGTAGGTATCCCTGTTCGGAAGAGCTCTAGCCATTAGTTGATTACCCTAGGACGTCTCTAAGGAGTGTAGTGACCTGTTGGGACCTTACTTCACTTTGTAAGCACGCAGGAAGGATCTCTCCTGAGAAGGGAAACGTTTGTCATAAGTATCCTAGTCTGATAGTCATAGTATTAGAAGGGTCGGTTTTACTGAATTAAGTGACGTCTCTTAGATGTGTAAACAAGAGGAACCCGCCATTAGCGCGGATCCTTTAATAATGTTTTTTAAAAAGCGGGAGGGTCAGATTACTAGGATCGTAACCCAGAAGGTTTTTGACTGAAAAAGAATATTGTGCTGAGTTTCAATGAGCAATATCAATTGGGACAACAGGATAGTTCAATTGATGAAAGACCATGACCATTACATATAGACCCTATACGGTGCTGACAGAGACTGTCGTTAATATGTTTCTTTAGTGCCATAGCACTCTCTTCCACAAAAGCGAATAATGACCCACCCAGTATCCCAAAGCCAAAGCTTGCGGGAAACCCGTTATGGCTAGTTTGTATGTCCTCTTTTCTATTTTCTAGTGATCATCTTCTCTCATCATCTCTTTCTACATAGACTAAACTATTCATAAGTATCCAAATAACAGAAGACTACACAGAGCTGTCTGATGGTCTCAAAAATGTGGAAGCTCTGCTTTCGCCTCCTACTTCTTCAGTCACTGGTCCCGTCATCTCCTCCACTCGTTCGTGCTATAGGTCTGTCAGTCCTTATACACACGGAAAAAGAGACTAAAATGTTTCTAAAACCATGGAAGTCTACAAATTTAAAGCATACGTCGCCCGGACTTCAGCAAATCTTGACCTCTTTTAGTCCAGAGATTGAGCAAGATGTATCGCTTTATCCAATCAATCGTTATATACATGTACAGTTTTCAAAAATACGTTTCTCACTATTTGTTAGGTAGATCAAGCGTAGAACGAAGGCGACGCGCGATAGGGGTATTCCTAAGGGGACTACCCCTGACTAATTTACCCCTGAACAATTTACCCCTGAACAATTTACCCCTGAACAATTTACCCCTGAACAATTTACCCCTGAACAATTTACCCCTGAACAATTTACCCCTGAACAATTTACCCCTGAACAATTTACCCCTGAACAATTTACCCTGGAATGAATATCACAGAGGGGCTTATCTCCGAAGTGCTTATCTGGGAGTCTTATCTCTGCTTAATTTAC
>JAJMHT010000286.1:0-10218 GCA_030583145.1 Metschnikowia vanudenii
TGGACCACCAATCATGGTAGTGGAGGTTACGTAACTTCCCATCCACACGGAAGTTACTGTCTGAGTTGGAGTTGGAACTTCGACGATAACAGTATCAGTGGTGGAACCCGACGCTGTGGAGGTACCGACAAACGATTCTGCCCATGTGGCCGTCGTGGTGGTAGTGACCTTGGGAATCTGAACAACCACAGTGTTTGTTTGACCTGGACCACCAGTGATGGTAGTGGAGGTTACGTAAATTCCCATCCACACGGAAGTTACTGTCTGAGTTGGAGTTGGAACTTCGACGATAACAGTATCAGTGGTGGAACCCGACGCTGTGGAGGTACCGACAAACGATTCTGCCCATGTGGCCGTGGTGGTGGTAGTGACCTTGGGAATCTGAACAACCACAGTGTTTGTTAGACCTGGACCACCAATCATGGTAGTGGAGGTTACGTAACTTCCCATCCACACGGAAGTTACTGTCTGAGTTGGAGTTGGAACTTCGACGATAACAGTATCAGTGGTGGAACCCGAGGCGGTGGAGGTGGCGACAAACGATTCTGCCCATGTGGTCGTCGTGGTGGTAGTGATCTTGGGAATCTGGATAATGATGGTTTTGGTTTGAGCAGTAGTTGCGCTAGCAGTAGTAGAAGTGGTAAAGGTACCTGACCAAACCGAGGTGATAATGGTAGATGGAGTTGGAGAATTCACAACAACAGTGTCGGTGGAAGGTCCTGTGTTGGTTGTGGTTGTGGCGTAAGGGCTAGCCCATGTGTTAGTGATGGTTGTGGTGGACTTAGGAACCGCTACTAAAATCGTGTTTGTTGGGCCAGTGCGCGTGGTCACGGAAGTGGTCAATCCGGTCCATACTGATGTCAGGGTAATAGCGGGCGTTGGCACGTCCACGATAACAGTATTGGTCAGGGCACCGGTGATGGTGGTGGTCGTCGTGTATAGATTGGTCCAGGTAGTGGTGGTCGTCGTGGTAGCTTTAGGGATTTGCACGACCACGGTATTGGTCAGGCCGCCGGTTTGAGTTTTGGTGGAGGTGAAGGTACTATCCCAGGGAGAGGTGAGGGTAGTGTAGCACACACTATTGGCGAAGGTAGCTTGGAATACTTGCGAGCCAAAGTCGTTAATTGTATTCCCAGACGGATCAGTAACTGTCAATTTAAGACCTGTGTTACCCATCCAGTTGAACATGACGATTTTCACCGGGTAGTAGACGCCCTGGGTGAGACTGAAAGAAGCGGTATTGATATTGACGCTAGTATCTCCGCCTCCACCCGCAGGGCCTAAAGTGTCGATGCTGAAGTCGCCGGTCACACTTCCTGAGGCATCATTACAGCAGGCCTGTCCTGAGCCAAATTGCAACGAAGCACCATTATCGGCAGCCAATCTGAAGGTAAAAGTACCCGTCGAAGGAGCCATATAGAAGCCGCTCAACTCTAGTGCGAAGTTGGAGATGGTAGTGTAGTAACCATAAATGTAGCCAGAGATGGGAACCCAATTGGGCTGGTCGGATATCTGGAAATTGATACTTTTGATTCCATTGACGGTGTTGAGGAGTGTAGTTTTGTAACCCGATCGAAAAAATCCGGGTGTCCATCCCACCGGGTCATTGAGGCCATAGCTATAGAACCTGCCCACAAAACCTTGAGCGCCCACAGTTGATGGGGTGCACCCGGACGTCGCCGCCGAGGCTATCGCTATAAAAATGGCAATGAAGCACGTGTAAGCACGTAGCATGAATGGTGTTTAAAGTGTTTCAATATCTAGAAAGTCGGTGGAATGGCTTGTGTTGTTTTTATGGAGTTATCTATTTTTTTTTTCTTTTTTGCCCGCCCGGTAGGAACGTTCAAAATTCATTTTCGTATGCATGAGATAAAATAATTTACAGATCGTGCGGGTCATTGTGCAAGAACCAACTGACAAAGAAATGTGGATCGATGCCGTTCCGCAGCAAGGGGAAGGTATCGAGATGATTTCGGAAAATTTTCTCAACGAATAAAGCGAGCTTCACAGATATCTAGAACATTTGTACAATAAATACAGATTGAAATCTCAATGGATCCCTGTTTGTTTGGCATTGTTTACACGAAATTCCATTGACCCGAGGGAAGGGTTTCATGCCCGGAGTTTTTTCTAAAAGAGAGAAAATTCCAAGATGCATGACTCGCCAAGAAAAGTTTTCCGAGCCAATAAAGCCGAACAAAAAACGCGCTGCACTTCATGCTGTATTGCGTCTTGCATTCACCAATGAGGCTTTGGTTTCGAAGCGCTCATGCATGCTTTTCGCGGTAGCAATGTGGCCGCTAGTAAGGTGGGGCCTGTTGGTTGTCGTATTCTTGCGTTTTTCGAGTCCCCCAATATTTTTGTTGCTCAAATGCGAAGCAATGTACATGTAAAAATATTTTGTTGCACAATCAAACACCCACTCCACAAAAAAAAAAAAAAAAGAAAAAATATGCAGTTGAATTTAAATTCAATGATGATACTATCATTTCGAATCATGTTACTTCTTCCAATTCCAGATTTCTAAGACAAATCAGGTAAAGACAGAGTTTGTGCTTAGCAAACACTTGGAGATGTCGAGGGTATTCACCCATGCACGAGCAACAACATTCCGATTGTGCGTCGTGCTTCTTGGTGAAGGCAATGCTGACTGCTGTGTTCTGTATTTCCAAATACTAGGTACGAACTTGAGCGGGGGTGAACAAATATAAGTGCCTTAATGGCCTCAAAATACCTATTGTCTCATTCAAATAGAGCATTTGCTGGCATGCGCTACTGGAATGTTGCAGGATGCCCATCTTGGAAGTTCGAAAGACAGAAGTAGCGGCAAACAAAGTGTCATTTGATGATTACGGAAAGGGAAGTGCAAAAATTTTTGCCACGTCTTTCAAAACCATTGATGGGAGTTGAGGAGGAATTCCTGGGTGAATACGTGTATGGTCAAAGAGCATAATGGAAGTGTGTGAAATTTACTATTTATTTATCACAGCTAACGTCCTAGTAGTGCTCTGACAAATTTGGCTATTGCGAAATCGTAACGTTGCAAAATGTGAAGAGATAACTTTGCGCATTAAAGCAGTTTGGGCCGTGGTGTGCGCACAGAATTTAGGAATGTTTACCCGGGCCTGGATTGCTGTGGTGCGCAGATAATTCCCAAAAGTCCATTGACAAAATCACAGATAACTATAGGAATAACCTATTCCTTTTCTTTTTTGTTTAATTTTCTTTTTCTAATTTGTTTTCTAATTTGTTTTCTAATTTGTTTTCTAATTTGTTTTCTAATTGGTTTTCTTCTCTTTTTAATTATTTTAATTATGGTTGAATTATGGTTGTGCGAAGACCTGGATAAGTGAAAAGAAACGAACAAGTCTTAATTCTAGAACTTCGAATAGCAATTTTCCCTTTGAAAAAATATATGGCGAAATCACATTCAGGAATTAATGATGTAAATCTATTAGAAAGTTCACTCTTTTAAGCTAACACTCCTGAGTCCTTATAAAAAGCCAATTTTTTTTAGAGACATAGATTTCGCAGCTCACCTTGTACTCTTTTAGGAAACCTCTGCGCAGGCCTACTGAAGAAAACCAAAAAAAAAAAACACCCCAAAAAAAAGCCTAATCTAACTAACTCGAATTTAGTCATGCTTTCTGGACGCTCGTAAATTCCCCTTATCAGAGAGAGATTAATCTACCATAAGAATGTTTGCGAAAAAGACAAAAACAAAAAAGAAAAACATAAAGAAACACTCAAAATAGAAATAGAAAAAGAAAAAACCCCGCCTTTTCTCTTTTTTTCAACGTTTTCCCGGATATCAAGTAAACATGGAAGAGAACGCAGAAAAACGCTTGGCCGTCTTGGCCGTCTCGGCCCAGTTTGGGCCAATAACGACACCACTTCTTTACGAAGTTAGTGGTGCACATAAACATTTTCAGTTGTGGCGTTTCTGCCAAAACCTGAGACTCCATAAGAGCGAGAATAGCGCATCCCCCATAAAAAAAAAAAAAAAAAAAAAAAAAAAAAAAAAAAAAAAAAAAAAAAAAAAAAAAAAAAAAAAAAAAAAAAAAAAAAAAAAAAAAAAAAAAAAAAAAAAAAAAAAAAAAAAAAAAAAAAAAGAAAAAAAAAAAAAAAGCTACCCTGACCACAGCAAAACAGCAAATATTCTTCCATAATACCACATTTTCTCTAGCTTTGAAGAGTGCTAAATCACAATACAAGTATTGAATCGGTTTGATGAAAGCTTCTGCTTGATTAAACCCAACTGATGGCGGCAGAATATGCCCTAGTGAATTTCTGTGGCGAGGTGTTCTGCACAATGGCACTTAGCGACTCCGAATACCCATTCCGGCAAGGCTCCCGTCAGTTTGTTCCTATAATGAAATTTAACTGCACCCCAATACTGCAACATAGCACCTTCAAATGGGTTTGCTTCTCTTTTAGTGTCAAATTAGCCATTCCAAAGAATAAATTCAACCACCTATAACCACCTATCTGAAGTTACCCAGGACTAATGTGTGTGTAGTGGAACCCAGTCAAGCAAACCAATTAGCCCAAGCATAAATCTACACCAAAACTCTCTTGCAATATTTTCATAACCCCGCGATTAATTAATCTACAAAGAATAAGGTATACTTACACTTCATCCTAATATTGAGCTAAATTATTATCGTGGCCTCTTACAGCAACTAAAGTAGTTTTGGAGGGTTTGAGAGTACTGGGACGATGACACTAACAGTGCCATATTACTCTCTTGTAGCTTCGCCATGAAACAAACCAAAGCCCTGTGTAATACTTCCTATTCGAGTTTGTTTAATTACACTAATAGGCAAAGAAGAATTGTGTGAAGTGCCAACCCAAGAAAAGTTGACGTCATTTGTCTTGAAGGCCTTCAGTTCTATGAATATTAACGAACACAAAATTGCGTGCAAGGCCCGAGTCTGTGCGTTTTTGGAACATGCTTTCCTTGTCAAAAACCCGGTAAATACACAGAAAACTCCGGTAGGTCTTATTTTGAGGTTACTCCTTGAAGCGTTAGTTTCTAAATACTACAATTACTACGATCCCAAGCTACTGGTTCTGGGAAATTGACCGCTGCTCTAGACACGTGACTATACTCTTTGCAACCGCAACCAATGGCACGTGACTAAGGGCTTTTTGTTCAATCCATGAGAAAATCAGTTAGATGCGCACATGTAACACCGACTTTAAGGGATTGCGATATTTTGGGAAGTTATTCACATTTGATAGTCTCCAGCTCACATCCACCTAGGTATCTTATGTTTTTTTGTAGGAATTAATTCTCGTGTGTGGACCAAAACTCTTTTTCGACTCCTCCCGAAGAAATTCTGGTTCCTCGCGCTCGTTCATTTCTGGTCGTGGTTCGACCTAAAGCCTCTAGCAGGCCTGGGAAACTCAAATTCACAGCACATTTCCGTCTTGCCACCGGCAGTACCGGCATTAGTTTTCAATCCACATGTATGTGGCATGTATGAAATGGCCGGGATCAAAAAAAGAATCCCAAATTCCTTCCATAGTCTTTATGAGCTTTGCTTTAAACAATGAGCCTTCAAAATTTATATCTATATGCATTATATCTTGTACAAATAAGGCGTCGCTGACCTTGTTTTACGAGTAGCTTTAATTATTACGGAAACCAGATCGCTTGATATTTAGAGTTTCATTTATAATGTATTCAGGTAAAAAAGCTTTCGATACCCCTTTGGATTTTAGGTGGTCCATTTCTAATGCCTTTTCTCATATTTGTAGACTGAGGACACTTTTCACTCTCTTGGCTTGTCTCTATCCTTGAAGAATCCAGTTAATATAGCATATAACTAATAACATATCCATAACATATAACATAGCCATAACATATAACATAGCCATAAGATATAACGTATTCATAACATATAACATAGCCATGAGATATAACATAGCCATAACATATAACATATTCATAACATATAAAATTGTAATGCACCTCTAATCACGGCCGATGGCCGTACTTAGACGCACGCCTTGAACCTGAAACGTCTCATCTTTTCCTTTGTGTGCTACTCGCATCTCTTTGCAGGATGCACCTTCTCTTACGTACGCGAGTACCACTTGGACTATTTCCGCTTTAGGCAATAATGCCTCAATCATAAAACGTCTCAGGTTCGTCTCCTATCTAGTCTCTTACAAAAGTCCCAGTCACCTTCTTCGAAGGCTTATTCCGGGAAAACAAAAATAGGCGCTCTTTCCCACGAGAGAAAGAGCTTTTTAGAAGATCATCACTGAAATACACAATACCTTTTACCCAGCCAGACGGCTTGAATCTAACAAAAATATCCATAACATATAAAATATTCATAACATATAAAATATTCATAACATATAAAATATTCATAACATATAAAATATCCATAACAGAAAGAAATTCCTTGGAATCTTACCTTTGCTTGGATAAATATTCGTCAAAACTATCACCAATCACCTCTTGAATTGCTTGCTGAGTGCTTAACAGAGTTTTCCCTTGGACTTCCTCGAATTCAAGACCATCAACTTCGAAGAGATTCTCCTTGGAACCTCCTGCTTCTGTATTTTCAGGCATTTCCTTGTCTGTAAGAGATGTATTCTTCAAAGCTCATCGGAAATCTTATTTCTCATTGTTTATGAAGTCTAGATGTTAATGACTCTGTGATTAACTATTCCGTTTCAGTGTCCAAATTCATAGAAAGATCTCACGACGCTGTGGGTGGTATGAGACAGTCGAAATTTTGTGAATTTTGATTGCCTTGAGAATCACCCGTGTTTTCAAAATTGATCCCCTCTTGTAAAGTTTCGTCAACACCCGAAGCAGGTCGCACGATGAATTCACATACGGGTTCTAAAAATCCTTTCTGGCGAAAAGGGTTTGTAACATACTCCGCTGGAATTTCATTCTAGACACAATCCTTTTCTAAGACATGCAATTTTCGAAGCTTATGAACTTTTTGCACGTGTGTAACTTCTTGGACACAAACAATTTTGTTGAAAATTTCCGTTGTGATACATCGGGAGTTTGCAATCTAGAGCTAAAAAGTGAACGAGGTACTTTTGTATTGGAGAATATCATATTTTGCACACGAACGGTCAGCTGGTTACCGAGCTTCGAGGTTTTTTTTTTGGCTTTAACAGGCTCGGTTTAAACAGTTTTACTGTATCTGGTATTTCAGGTCGAAACCTCTTCTTTTGACGAATATTTTAGTAGCCAGTTTCTCATCCGGAAATTGTTGAACGAAAAAAAAAAAAAAAAGCGAGTTCTCAACCTAGCCAGATTCTCGAACCCAACGACATCAAAGTTATTTTTCATTTTTTTACTTCCTATTATTATTAATCTTATTATTGGTATTGTTTTTTACTTATTTTTTATTAATAATGAATCCTGATCTGAAGAGATTTGATGGATTCATTTTTATTTCTAATGTTTATTCGAATTGAACGGGTAGGACCTATGATTAAGGGTCCCCTGGTCCCGATAGTGTTGGGCTCGCGTTATTAAATAATAACGTGGTTTTTATTCACCACGAAAATTATTAATTAATAGTTCTTTTATTCGCGGTAATGGATACGGCCCAAAAATTATGAATTTGTTCATAAGTATTCATTATCGATAATGAATAACCCCCAAAAAATATTAATGACAGATATTCGGAAATTGATCCGTCTCAGAAAATTCGCACCACAAGAAAAATAATCTTGGTGATTTGCTTGACGCATAAAATTCAAATAAAAGGAAGTAATCCTCTTTCAAGGGATACGAAGATTATAGGAGATGCTTTACTCTGATAATACTAGGCGTGTACTGTACTCCACCATCTACGTTAGGGTCGTATCCTCCGGATGATGGTGTTTGTACCCTCACGTGTTTACAGTCAGGTGACACTAGGTCACATGTGGCTGATAAGGTCTGGATGCCCTCTTACATTGAAGATTAATTTTCGAAAATTGATACGCAAAACAAAACAAATGGCACTTATTATATAATTTCTGACAGATCTGCAGAGAAAATTTTGGTACTGAAATATTCGGATAGACCTAGAATTCACCTCAGCTTAAAGGTAAGCCATTAGAAGAATACGGGATTGAATCCGTTCACAACCTTTGTCTCGCTACAGTTATTGATCCTCGATTGAAACTACAATTTGAACAATTGAGCTTTTCAGAACAAACAAAATGGGATATCGAAGAGTAATTTCGCTCTAATTACGACCGCTATAAGAAGTAATATGAACTGACCTTGAGCCTTTTGAGCACTGACACTGAGCAAAGCAGTGAGACTAGCGATGAGTCCGATTGCCCAAATATGAATCTCGGTAAGAGATTTCTTGATTTTAATGATGCTTCCTACCATGGAACTAACGAACTAAAGACATATCTCTACGATTCAAACAGAAAAGGTAAAATGAGCTTTGGCGAATTTTATAACAGTCGAAAGACTGCTTTTCCCATCATCTATTACATGACGAAGGACTTCTTAGTGACCCCGGCGATGTTTGCGCATTCCGAGTAGCTTTTTCCAAGGGTATATGATATGGTCACGAACAAAAGATATCGGTTACTTCCGAGTATAATCAAAAACAATAGCGATTCTAAACTCTCAAGGTGTCGTTGAAGACCACTCGGATAAGTTCTACGACGTTGAAGAAGTTTTTGACAACCAAAGTGAGAAGGAAGATGAGAACGACCATTTGATTAGCCCAATTCATCAGTTTTTCTGAAGACGACTTTTTAACGGACAAAAGTTTTGGTGAAGAATATCATTCTGACGGATTCTGACGGAGATGATACTAACGAAGATGATACTGATGAAAAAAATCACATGAAGACCTGCCGCCGTGCAGACGTAGGCACGAGGTAGTGCTTGCGGGAGTACGGATGGTAATCCACACAACCTTGCTCGCCGAATGGTATTCTTCAGAACTTGAAATACCGAACGTAGTCGAACAGTAAGCAACTCTAGGTTTAAGCATCCTACTAAAACACGCTACCTACCCACTCAAATAACTCATCTGCTCCGCTTCCTCATAATAACCCAAACTTTTACGCATTTTATTAATTAATATTTTTATTAATTAATAACGCGATCCCCATACTGGATTGACGGGTGGTGTACTGAAATATCCTACTTATTCAGATCGAAGACATTTCATCGCTACTATGACACTGTACTGGACAATTACACTAATTGAGATGTGTCTTGTCTCTTAATATATGATTCATCCTTGCAAAACTTGATATGAGGCTACGTGAGATAGGACAAAGGCCATATCTCGAAGAAAACAAAAACATTTACAAGTACGGGCGATAAAAAGCAAATGTATTGGGCGAAAGTATCATCGTTCACGAAGAACGCTTGGGGGTATAAAAAAAGGGTACTCATACCCTGCAAAATTCCGAAATATTTCGTAGCGTAACGAAAAAGGTGTCATTAAAAAGACCTAAATTCAAAAGAGCATGACAAAAATATCAAAACTCAAAAGAGTATGACGAAAAACAAAACTCAAAAGAGTATGACGAAAAGTGGTAATGCAACCACAAACAGAATAATTGTTCTTCTAGAAGCACCGCCCTCCATAATGGAGACATGAGACGCTTCTGGTAACGAAGAGGTTGAAGAAATAGAGCTCACGCTTGCTGTTCCAGAAGAAACCGCACCAGTTTGGTACGACGAAGATGTCACTGGCGCAACTGTAGTCTTCAGTTCAGCTGCAGAACTAGTCACACAGGACCCTCTGTAACACAAAACAGATCCGCTGGTTTGGTGACTTTCATTAGTTACAGCAGTAGCAACAGTGACGGATGATCCGTTGAAAACGGAAGTCACAGCAGATTCAGTGTGGAAGCCTTTGCCAGAACCAGTGGCAGCAGTTGACACATGCTTACTCAAAGTAGAGTCATTAATCACAGAAGTGAAAACAGATACACTGGTAGAAACTTCGCCAGAAGCAGGGTTTGTACAAGGAACAGTCTCTGTGACAGTAGATCCGTTCACGACATAAGTGGTGACAACAGACACAGTGTTAGAGCCTTCACCAGAACCAGTCACACCAGACGAAACAACCTTGGTCACGGTCGATCCATTGGTCACAGCAGTGGCAACAGACACAGTGGCAGCACCTTCGCCAGAAGCAGAGTTTGTACAAGGAACAGTCTCTGTGACAGTAGATCCGTTCACGACATAGGTGGTGACAACAGACA
>JAJMHT010000287.1:0-10151 GCA_030583145.1 Metschnikowia vanudenii
ACTGTGATTGGCACTGATGGAATCAAGACCCCGGTTGAAGAAGTACCCTCACCTACTGGAGCTACTTCGACCTCCACTTGGACTGGTTCTTACACCACTTTGACTACTGTGATTGGCACTGATGGAATCAAGACCCCGGTTGAAGAAGTACCCTCACCTACTGGGGCTACTTCGACCTCCACTTGGACTGGCTCTTACACCACTTTGACTACTGTGCTTGGCACTGATGGAATCAAGACCCCGGTTGAGGAAGTTCCTTCACCCACTGGTGCCACGTCTACCTCAACTTGGACTGGCTCTTACACTACCTTGACTACTGTGATTGGCACTGATGGAATCAAGACCCCGGTTGAAGAAATTCCCGATGTTTTGCCCACTACGTCGGCTCTTGTGTCTTCGGGTTCTCTAACCTTGTTGCCTTCGTCTTCCCTGTCGGCTGGGGTTAATATATGGCGAGGTAAGTCTTCACACTCGGCTGTAAGTTCGACTCTGATTAGTGCTTCGTTCCCCACGTCGTCTTCATGGCAGAAGCCCTATGGGTCAAGTGGTTGGAATGGGACGTATGTACCGCTGGATTTAATTTCTCGTTCAAGTGCTGAAGCTTTGGTAACTGATCTTACTCACGGTTTCTGGTCATGTCAGACATCTATTGCGGTCAGTAGTAGTTTGACTTCAGGTTCTGTCTTAGGAGTAGTACCGACTATCACAGATATTTCTTCCCCTACATCTTCAACTCTCGGAAGTGATATTCTTGGATCAATTCAGCCGATTTATTCGGTGGAAAGTTTCCAATCGAGGCGTCTGTCTTCGGCTGGAATGAGTTTCTCCACGGCTACCCCAAGCTTTATTCCTTCTCTTTCGACAAAATCGAAGTCTATGCAGACTATGCTTACCACTGCCTATTCTTTTGGCAAGGTAAACTCCGTGTCTCCCTCTGATGTATTTACTGTCACAACTTCTGCGATCACAGGCCCCGCTATATATGCTAGCACAGGAGTTTTCCCCACCGGCTCTATTGAGGCGGGGTATTCCCTGATTCCTGCTGTTGATGATCCTGGCTCCGCTTCGACTGTGTCTGGTGAAGTATCGAAAAATACATCGGTTGTAACCACTTTTGTTTTCAGGGGATCTACAGTAACCAAGACCATCCCTTGCACAAGCTCGCCTTCTGTTGAAGTTTCTATTTATGGATCCTTGGTTACTTCTGTTGGGAAGGAATCTATCGTGACTAATCATGATATTACTGTCTCTGCTGCAACCAGTGCCAATGAAAACTCACACACAGAGTCCGTTGTCACGACGTATGCCACAAATGATTCGACGATGAGTGAGGTTGTTTCTGATAAAGGAACTTTGTCTCTTGAGGGGGTCAAGAACACAGGTACCGCTTCTCTTACATCTAGTGAATATTTCGAATATGGATCTGCGACCACGATTTTCATCGCTAATGATTCTACTTCAACTCAGTATAACACTTCTTTGGCAGGTTTCTCAAAGCCATCTTCGTCTCAACAATATCACTCGGTTGTTACTTCTGGAACAGGGGCCACGAGTTCAAGTGCTTCGATTTCTTCGTTACCAGAAGCCTCGCGTGTGTCTCTAATAGAAGGCGGGGCTTCCAGGATGTCAACTATACGGTTTGGAACTGCTTTTGTTATTTTAGCTATTCTCTTTTGAGATTTCCGTCATTTTCAGCATTCTCTTTGATTTCTTTGGTTGAATTTCAAGAATTGAAAGTGCCATTATTGTTAGGCTCATTGCCTGTCTTGGAAATTCTATGTACAATATTATAATACATTTGTATTCTGTGATCAGATGATGGAGTAAGATTTTTTAGTTTCTCTGGGGATCTGAACACATCCTAAAGAAATCGTCTTTGTGTTTATGCTTGCAGCTAGTCAACCAACCAGTCATTTTATTCGAGACATTGCTTGATCCAGAGTCATGTAATTAGTAAAAGATCGGCCTACCCACTTCAGATTTATCTATGAAACACATTACGGAACACCCCTTAAAGCCAAAGCCCTATTCGACGAAGTCTCTTAAGAGCCCATACGACAAAACACCTCTAGAAAAACTTGAACACTTGAACACTTGAACACTTAAAGCGCCAAGTGCGCCCGGGTCTTCTAAATTTTAGGTCTGAACTTTCCCTAACGTATGGACTAAGAACACAAAATAGCTGAACAGGGTCCCGCTCAGGGTAAGCCGAACGTCAGGTGAAGATTGCTCACCACAGAACACACCATGGATACTACCCTCCTAAACTTTATATACTTGCCTAAGCAGTCAAGCTAAATTCAGACAAATATATGAAGTTAATCTTTCAAATTCCAACACTTTTGGTTGAGAGTTTCAAAAGTCTTCTCCATTTTTGGGTTTCACTGTTTCTTCGACTATTCAGCTAGATCTGATGAGGTTTTTTTTTTTTTTTTTTTTTTGGTTTTTTCTCATAGCTCTTCAATAATTTTCCTAGAGGTTCAAAACGGGAAAAAGTATGTGAGCTTTTCGGCTGCGAATTCAAAAGTAAAAAGGAAAATACAGCAGATGTTCTCGCTGTTGTTAGCAGTCCAACACCGTCATTTTCAAAATTCCAGCAATTTCATGAAGTGTTTGAGGACGTTCTTCGTTTTTTTTTTTTTTCGAATAGGACGGGTTAACTTATGATATGGATGACGAACCTGGACGATGCGATTTAGAGCCTCTCAACAGGACCACTCGGTAGCGGTTGTGAAATATTACTGCTGAAAAATGCACGGCCCTTAGTTTCAGGAAATCATAAGCTAAAAAAGCAAAAAGAAAAATTCAATTGGCAAATCGATTCTTTCCTTCCCTTTTAGTGAGATACATCCTTTCAATGCTCTAGTTATCGTTTTGGTCGAATACTAGCAACTCAATACGGCCCCATACAGCTTAAACGTTTGGAGGCAATTTGATAACCATTTACTATTCAAGAATAAACAAAAGCACCAAAATATCCTAATGATGATAATAATAAAAAGAATGAAAAAAATCTATAAAAAAAATCTATAAAAAAAAACAATAAGCTTGAAAGTGACTGAAAATAAACAAATTGAATTTGAATTTCTGAAAAATCAGTAAATTTGAAAGTTTAAAAAGAAGTTTAAAAAATACAAATATTTAAGAAAGCAGATTCTGACCCAGACTAATAGAGATTTCCTTCGCTGATTAATCTTTCAAAAGCAAAAAGATTCTTTTTTATAGGCTTATTGATGTTTTTTTGTGATTTCAACAGTTTTTGTTAGGGACCTCATATCATTCGACTAACTCTTCACGTGACTCGTCTATGGTCTCGTCCCGCATTAGTCATCTCTCTATTAGCAATCGTCTCTTATAGACACACCATATGGAAACTATATAAACAGGCAGCGATTTCCTCTGGAGATTGCTACCTTTACTCATCATCACTGAAATACACAATACCTTTTGCCCAGCCAGACGGCTTGAATCTAACAGTTTTAGTTTTTCGGTCTGACCCATTGGAGAAATCAACGCGAGTGGGTCTAAGAGCACACCCCCCTCAAAAAAAAAAAAAAAAAAAAAGTTTCTTTAGCCTGTGAAAGTCTGACCTGGTATTTGTCACAGAAAGGAAATTTACCGAAGGGTTATTGTTAGATGAAACAATTAGAATGGTAAGACTTCTAGGGCTACCGAAATAGAACCAAAAGTTCAGTGATTAACATGCCCCGAGGGTGGGTAAACGTAGAGATGGCCAGAACTAAACAGGAGCCAGGAGTGCCGAGAAAGAAGAGATGGAACGAGGGTCAAAAATAGACATTTTCACTTTTAGCTACGATGAACAGTGATGGTGATCCTGAGGTCTTCGAAGAAAGCTCATCATCTCTTTAATTAACTGAGTCTCATCCGGTATATCATCAAACCCTATTTTCACTAATAAAAGAAGGGAAGAAAAAGCCAAAGTGATTAATTTTGTGGTAGATTCAGAGGGATCAATGAATATGCTGGAGATAGAGAAGGTACTTGTGGAGACTGGAAATTTCCCAGAGGTTATATGGTCAACATTTATATAGTTGACAATGAAATCACGCATGTCGGCCCTTTCTGAGAGAAAGGTCCGGTTTCAAAGAAATCAGATTTCAAAAAAAAAAATGCAGTAAAATTTCAAAATCCCCAGGCTAGAGGGTTTTAATCACATTTTCTTCAAATATTATGAAAATTTTCATAATAAATTTTCAAAACCGATATAGGGGCCATACAATTTCAGAAAAAGTTGGGCTCAAACTTATGGAATGTGCTATTCATCTTCTCAAACGTTACAGAAGGACGCCGAACCAATATTAAAAGGAAAAAGACAGTATACGAGCAACTTAGAAGCCCTTTCTTCGTTCTGAAATGAGCACACAGCACAGAACTCAAAAATACCCTTAATTCCGAGCTTTTTCAATGTAGCAATGTTCGGCATTTCCAAGTGCAAAAACTCGTCGATAGCTAATATTGGAGAAGAGAGCAAGAGGGGGGCTTTAACTCACAGAAAAAATTTTCAAAATGGAAACGGCAACATTACCCAAAACGCCTTTAAGGGAACTTGGTTTTGGATTCGCTTAAGAAACAGTGGAATGGGAGTGTCTCAAAAAGAGTAACCCCCGGGTTTCACACAAAAATATCCATGTCTATCTTTGCTTTCTAAATTTGATGATTAGGCTTGATTGAAACAACACTCAATACTTTTCTCTCCTTTGTAGTTGACCAAGTTTGTCGCAAGCATAATGCGATCAAGTTCGAAATATCTTCGATGGAAAAAAACTTGTAGCAATTTTAAACAGCACTACTCCAAACTTCAAACCAACAAAACTAAAAGGCTCAAGACCTCTCATTTTCGATCCAGAATTAATGGGTGAGATGGAATATTGTAGAATTTTTAAAGAGCGTGTTTTTTTTTGTTTTTGCAAATGCCAATTTGAGAAGTAAGTAAGATATGAAGAGCGTGTTTTATGACGTTATAAACAATACCAAAAAAAGCCAAGTTGGTTCTCGGAGAATGTAGGGGTATAAAATCGGCTATTATTTTAACCCCCTTTGAAATGTTAGATATTCTCGCTTTGTGTCCTCAGAGTGCCGAAACTCTTGGTTTCCCCCGTTTCACTGTGCTTCACAAACTATGTTAAATCCTTCATTATTGAGAGGAATTCTTCCAAAGACATATTTGGTGCAGTCGATTGTTGGATCTTTATTATCTACCCGAATAGTTTCAGAGTTTGCTCCAGCTTTGACTATGATGGTTCCAGGATTTCATTTTCAGTAATAAAATTAATTTACAGGACACTAGATTGAATATCCTTGAGTACTTTGAATCTTCGAATATTCCTTATCTGTCACTATCAACGGCTGAAATTAATATCCTTGCTGTTTGGAGTACTCTCAAAGTTGGTAATTTTCAAAACAATCCATGGAGTGCGATCATACGTAGGGCTAACAAGTGTTTAAAAGACATGTCCTCATTGGTCTTACGAACGCTTTTGGCATATTAGGACGTGTAGTGTTAGGTAGATCAAGTGTAGAACGAAGGCGACGAGCGATAGGGGTGTTATTCCTAAGGGGGCCCTGACTAATTTACCCCTGAACAACTTATCCTGGAATGATTATCACAGAGGGGCTTATCTTCGAAATGATTATCACAAATTAAGGGGGGTTTTCCTTACATGTCTCACATAAGAACGATTTTGCCTGATTTATTACTTTTACGAATCATTCTATTTTCACCGCTCAAATTTATACTACTGTTTTGATCAATGCATATCGACTCTTTGCTTCTATTTGCGATTACTATTATTACCAGATTACTATTGTTACCAGATTAATATATCTGACATATAGCAACAGACAATTTCGGCAGTGGTGCAAGTGAAATTTAATTACCTATGTTAAGAATAAAGCCACCAATGGGTCGATGGAATAAGCATGACTCAAATTCCTTGTTGGGGCTTGACTGATCATGAGATCGCAGAACTCAGCTTCCAAGTTTATAAAGTGCCGTTTTTCTAACAAAACTTTTCAAGATTTTCAAAGGATCTCGGCCTTCGCTTTGCCAAAAGATTACCGATCAAGGTAAATGTTAACGGGAAAACATCCCTTTTAGGTGACAGAGTGTTCGAAATGTTACCGAGGTTCAACTCAGGCGGCATCTAATCATGTACTGTGCATGAATTCAATACTTTGTTCTGTAAAAGAAAACCACAGATGCATTCTCGGAATGCAGCAGCGCCATTATCTTTCTGCTTCCGGTTATTTGATTGGTCGCAATTATGCATTTCAAAAATTGCGGCCCGTGGCTGGCTGATGTTACCACTCGTTGCTGGGTTTGCAGTACGCAGAAAAAAAAAATCTTTCAAGGATGTAAACAGCTGAAACCTAAGTCTTGCAAAAGACTATTGAGTTTTTTTTCACTAGCTTTTGCAATATTTCATGGATGATAGGTTTTGTCACAATAAAACTGAGCCAGATGTTATTTCTTCTAGAATGCCCGCCCCATTAACCCTTGACCTAGTTTATTTCTTGGTACTGTCTAAAACTTTTTATCGCATGCTGACAGAAAGGAAGGGACACATGCACATTCTCGATGCTTTTTCAGGAAATGCGTGCTACGCTTTTACATTCTCCCGCGATTCAAATTTACTTATTCCCTTCAGCTTTTTTTTTTTTTTTTTCTTTCTTTCTTTCTTTTTTTTTCGAAACACCAAAGTTGATTCAATACCAATTTAAATTGTTAACAAATTCAAAAGAGTGAAAAATTCTTCCAAAATTATTAAAGAAGAATTACGGAACGACGAGTGAGGGGGTACTGAGAAAATGTGGTTTTTCTAAGTAGAATTATGCAATGGGAAAGAATGGACTGTTGTGATTTTCGGAAGAAAGAAGATTAAAAACATTTCCTACAGGAAATCTCAGTTCCAGAAAGTAAAAAGGAGTCGAAAAATCTTCTTCAGGAGGAAGCTGCGATCATGTTACAATTTTCCAGTTTACTTATCTTGCAGGTGTAGTAAGGCAGCACCCCACTCATGTGCCCGCACAAAATTTCCAAAAAACCTGTCGGCTTTATCACATACATAATTACATGTATAAGATGACGTGTTCAGAGTCGTGCTCAAGCATATATGCACCATGAAATTCCTTTTCACACCTTGCGCCACACTTCGTGTGTCTCCGGAGAAAGCAATTCCATGCTTAAACGAGACAATATGCGAGGGGAGTCTATGTGGAAAATAAACTTTTTTCGATTGCTACGACTTCTTCAACTTTTGCTTGTTGCACTGGTGCTCCTCTTGGGAAAGTATAGGAAATCGGTTTCCTTTCTGAGGGGGAACCCCTTTGCGAGGTGCTCTGAAATTGTCATGATATCGGTAAATTCAACTTGACGATTAGATCGAACCTTAGAAAGCAAATATCCTATTAGGAAATTAATTGATAAAAAAAAAAGATAAAAGAATTCATGTAAGAAAGTTCTGCAACCACCATTGCCGTCTCTAATGTGCCTGCCGTCACCTCGTTCACTTCCGTGGTTCTGCCAGCGCAATGAAGGCGTTCCAGAACAAAATTACAAGCAAAGATTAGGCCAAGAAGAAAAATATACTTAATTCATTTGAGCATTCTCTTTTTCTGAGTCTTACAGTGAAGGGACGAAGTAGGTGTATGACAATTAACAAAAACCCTTCTGGTATATTTTTCAAAATATAACTTCTGTCAATAGTAGCAATGCTTTGAAATCAGAAGTTGCACAAATCCCCTACAAGCCAGTTAAAATTCCCTATTAAAGAGTATTATTGGCTGATAGCCTTGTGTTGTCAAGCGCTGGCTGGATAAAAAAAAATTGAACGCAAAGAAACAGCCACGCCACGGCGCGTTTGACACGATAATAGAAAAGAGTCAAGACACGAGTTATATGTAGCACATGGTCCATATGCACAATTTGAGATCACGCCTAAGCCTTGCCTGCAAGCCCTGCAAGGCGTTTAATTGCTTTTTTTTTTGCCCCATTTTGGCTCTGGCAGTTCGCTTTCGCAAAATTTTTCGCAAACAACCCCCATGATGTCTTTTTGGATCCCACAAACCTTTGTATTCAAAACATCCCCACTACTTAAAAGAATCTCTAAAATGAATTTATTACCAAAAAGGAATAAATAAGAAAGACTAGAATTTTCAACAAAAGTTTCAAAAGCCAAAGTTCGTAAACTCATGAAAATCGTGCAAGTCCCCCCTCCTTACGTGGTGTACGTACGGTCGCACTGTCCAGTCCGCAAAAGGAAGGTGCGTTATTTTTCTCGTTAAGTTTATACTCAATTGAGCTTGCCCTCGTTGTGTCTCCTGCTGTCAAGAGCCCCGGGAGCAAGCCTCACGAGATTGTGTACACTCCGGATGTGAAGACACGGATGCGGACGGCAGAAGCAGAAGAGCAACAAATAAAAAAGCCCAATGCAGAAAAGCGAACGACACAGAGTTGCATATTTGCCGAAAATACCTGTGGGTCGGATTACGTCTTGTAAAAGAACAAATTTTATTGCAACGTCGACGTTCGCTTGTTTGTGTGCCCGGAAGAATAACCGATGCACAACATATAAATATTGGCATATCCCCGGTCTTGGGTCTTGAGATTGCTTCTTTTTGCTCTCTACAATTACATAAACTAGCATGCTCCGTATTTACATACTCCTTCTTGCGACGTTTGTGTCGATGACATCGGCTACATTCTTCAATTGGGGGTTCGGACCTGGTTCGGGCGGAATGTTCGGCTTTGGCATTGGTTCCGGTTCTTCAGGTTCTGGATCAAGTTCCGGTTCTTCAGGTTCAGGTTCAGGTTCAGGTTCAGGTTCAGGTTCAGGTTCAGGCTCTTCTGGATCAAGTTCCGGTTCTTCAGGTTCAGGTTCAGGTTCAGGTTCAGGCTCTTCTGGATCAAGTTCCGGTTCTTCAGGTTCAGGTTCAGGTTCAGGCTCTTCAGGCTCAGGCTCTTCAGGTTCAGGTTCCGGGTATCTTACCGGTCCCGGATGGGGCTCCAGACCCAGATTATGGGGCTCCAGTTCCGATTCACCTTCTGTCGCTTCTGGATGTCAACCAAGTGAGGTCGGAACTTCCGGTTTTAAAGCTAGAATTTACAGCTACGGACTCAACGATCCTGTTGGCTGGAACTCTGATTTCTTCATTTCTGGATACAGAAAGACGCTTGTGGGTACCGTGGATCAGATCACTGAGATTAATTTCCAGTATACTGACCAGCCTAATTACGTGCCCATCGATGGCCTGGTTTATGGTTTCGACACGACCATTTCCAACTTCTCGCTTGAGTTAAGTGGCTTCTACCTCGCGCCCTACACCGGTACATACGAGGTGAGATTGGCCGCTGACAATGGTGCTTCGTTGCAATTTGGTTCGGGTACTTCGTGTTGTAATGATGCTGCTGGAAGTGTGACTGGTGACTTTAGCATTGATACTTTGGGCCCCTCCGGTGGAGGTGGAAGCACCGACCAGAATGTGAACTCGGCGTACTTTTCTCTTACCCTGGGCGTCTACTACCCTGTGAAGATCGTCATGTTCAACTGGATGGGTAACACTGGTCTTAACTTGCAAGTTACTGACCCTTCGGGACAGACTATTTCTGACTTTGGTTCTCAGGTTTTCCAGGCTACTTTTGCCAATAGTGTGTGTTACACTACTATTACGTCTGCCTGGCAAAACACCTTCACATCCACTACAACTCATCCAGGTAGTCTGACTAACACAGTGATTGTGGAGATTCCAAAGGTCACCACCACTACCACGATTACTTGGGCAAACCCGGTTCAAGCTACTACTACCTTAACCGGAGCTTTTACTGATACTGTTATAGTTGGAGAACCCACACCAGCCACTACAACTACTACTGTCTGGACCGGAGTTGATACTTCTACCACCACCGCTACTGGTTTGACTAACACCGTGATTATTGAGGTTCCTAAGGTCACCATTACCACCACTAGCACCTGGTCTGACTCATACACCACCACCACCACTGACTTTGGACCCACCACTGATACTGTTGTTGTCAATGTGCCTACTCCCACTGCCACAGTGACTTCTGTCTGGACTGGTGATGTTGAGAGTACTACTACTGCTTATGGTGGTCCTGGTGAAAGCAACACTGT